>LOEQ01002673.1:115611-129157 GCA_001685075.1 Bramus lutescens | reverse complement strand
CTGGCCGCCATATTTGCCATGTGATCCCTCTTCTGCCCTCCTGAGGGTCACCCAGGAGTGCTTGCTCTGTTCATTAAACCTGGATTTATTAATTTGATTTGATTGACTTATTACATCAGTGGACATTCAGTAATCGGGGACTCAAAATTTGTCACATAGCAATAAAATCCTTGCAAGTTGTTTTCAAGACTATAATAAGAGTCTACACTACAACAAAGTTGGTTTCATTCTAGGGATGAAAAGTTGGTTTGTCATATATTAACCAATAAGTTAGTTCAGCACATAGGCTGAGGAGAGAAATCATATGATCATTTCATGGCTGAAAAAATCTTCAACAATGTTCAACATCTCTTCCCGATAGGCCTTGAAGCATCTCAGCATAGAGGGAATGTAGCTGAGCGTTGTAAATGTCTATGTACAATTAACCTAAAGCCAGTGTTAAGTGGGAAGAACCTGAAAACATGTCTCGAAATTCACAAGCATGCCCACTCTCGCTGCCCATATTCAACAGTGCTTAAAGTCTTGCCCAGGTCAACACAGGAGCAAGAAAGGAAAGCATTAAAGGTAGGAAAAGAAGTCAACGTATGGCCATTTGCAGATAATATAATCTTGTTCCTGAAAGACCTTAATGAAACCACCAGAAATCTTTTATATCTTATCAACGATTTTTACAGTGTAATAAGATACAAAACCAACATACAGAAACCAGGAGCCCTTTTACACAGCACTAATGAAGTTATTAAGAAAGAAGAAAAGAAACAACTGTATTTATAATAATGTCAAACAATAAACAAAGAACAACAAAAAAGGCCCACAGAAATAAACTCAGTCAGTGACAGCCGTCTAAATTTTGACTAAGGTGAAAAAAATATAAATTTGGAAGAAAAAGGGACAGTCTTGTGAACAAATGGGCTGAGAAAACTAGATCCTCACTGGTAAAAGAATGAAACTAGATCTCTGTCTCTTGCCCTGTATAAAAGTCAATTCAGAATGTCTCCAACATTTAAATGTAGAACCAGAAACTTTGAAATCCATGAAGGAAAACACAGAACACACTTCAAGACATAGACGTAGGCAAGGGCTTTCCTTAAAGTAACTCTTAACAGTGCAGGAATTAATAGCAAAACTTGATAATGGGATTACATGGAATTAAAAAGCTCTTGTCTAGCAAAGGAAACAATCAACAGAGTTAAAGAGACAACCTACAGAATGAGAAAAATTCTTTGTTGTGTGTGTGTGTGTGTGTGTGCGCGTATGCAGCACAGGCCATCATGAGAGGGGAGGAGGGGACTTTAAGGTGTGTGGGGGTAGTGGAATACATGGGACCTGAAAGGAGATGTGGGGGAGGCAGGTGGTCAGCAAGGGGGGTTTGAGGAGGATGGGGGAGGGAAGCATTAGGAGCAATTCAAAATGGCACGCATATATAAATGTGCCCGAATGAATACGTTACCTTGCATTCTAACTTAAAAAACAAGAGCTCTTCCCCTGTGGTCACTGTGGAGAAGGACGAATGGCTCGGCAAATGTGGTTTGGCCCAGAGCCGAGGGCCCGAGGAGGAACCTTTCTATGCAGGACCCAGCCTGCATCTCCAGCAAAATAGGATGTGTGCGATGGCTCTCACTCCTGACTCAGAGCTTCTGGGGGCTTCTGAACTCTTTGAGGGTTAAATGCTTCTGACTCTTTAGACCTGCTTTAACCTATGTTCTTGTCTCCATTTCTGAATTAGTTTTCTCTTACATGGGTCTTCACCACTCAAGACACCATTCAACAGACCCTCATGTTTCCCGTCTTTCCAAGTTAATTCTCTATTTCTCGACCAGTTCTTGGATGCTTGAAGGATCCAATCCATGCTCCTGCTGAATCGTGTGGCTCCCATCACCTGGTTCACTGTCTACGGGATGCTCTGAATTCCTTATCTCTCATCCTTTTCTTCAGTTTCCTAGCAAAACCCCACCTCTGGAAAAACACCAGAATTTGTTTTCTCTGTGATTATTCCAGAGTACTGAGCCCTATGAGGAAAGATAAACCCACTGATATACAGAGCAGTGTGTATAAACTACTGGTCTTTGGGAGTTTCCCACTGCGCTACACAATCCTATGTTTTGTTATTGCCCAGCTCGCTCCTCTGGGAACCATTTCTCACTTTATGAGTTGCTGCACACCTCTTAATCAACCACCTCTTGCGTCGTGCCCTGGGGATACTTTCCCTCTTACTTCATGGAAATAACTAGAATTCTTTGGACCACCAAAGATGAAATAGGCTGAATTCTAATTCTCCTTTGTCTCCTGTTTACTGTCGCCATACTTCCCTCCTTGCTTAGCTTTCCTCAGGAGTCTCACATACTTAGTGTGCTACACACAGTGGCCCATTACTCTACACTATATATATATATATATATATATAATNATATATATAATTTTTAAAATATTTTTATGGTTTATTTAACTTTTATTTTATGTGCACTGGTGTGAAGGTGTCAGATCCCCTGGAACTGGATCATCAGACAGTTGTTAGCTGCCATGTGGGACCTGGGAATTGAACCCAGGTCCTCTGGAAGAGCAGTCAGTGCTCTTAACTACTGAGCCATCTCTCCAGCCCCTACTCTACACTATAAATGGAAGGTTTGCAACCCCCACCCCAAGGCAGTTAAACCCCTAATCTTCAAGGATAGTACTTATAGATGGTGCATTTTGGAGGCAATCAGGGCATGAAGGTGGTGTCCTTATGGGGTTGATGGCCCTATAAGAACATCCCTCAGGGGTCTCTGTTGTTGACCATGTGAGGACACGGTGACCATCTCGGAACTGAGGAAATCTGAATCAGCAAGTCCCGGATCTTGGATTTTCTACCATCTAGAGTTGTGAGAAATAAACATTTGCTGATAAAGCCATCTCTTCTATCATGAATTGGTGTAGCAGCTAGAGTTAAGACCCTCCATGAACACTTCAATGTTATGTGTTTGCAGCATCACCTTCCCTGCCACTGTGTGAGCCTGGGCAGGTCTCTTCCTCTGTTACAATGGAAGAACTATGGGGTCTTGTCATCTCTTGGGACCACTCTTAGTTTCTGGTTTGTGTTTGCAGCCTGACTCTCTCATTCCATCTATAGTCCAGAGGCTGCAGGCACCCATCCCTCCCACGGAGTGAATGAAACTGTTCTTGCCAATGACTGGCCATCTCCATATCAAATTTCATAAATGCATGACTCATTGGATCTCTTGCACGAGATATGCCCTTAACGGAAGCACTATTATTTTTGAGGCCAGCATTCTCTTAGTATTTGCCCTATGTGTCTATGAACTCATTTGTGAAATTTTCTTCTACCTACTGTGTAAATGTCACTATTCTCTGGAGTTTTTACCCTTAGCAAATACTCTACCCAGTAGCCTCTTCCTCTCTTTCATTCTGTGAATGTGTATGTTTGTGTGTGTGTGTGTGTGCATATGGAGGTCAGAGACTGAGATCAGGTGTTTCCCACATTATTTTTTGAGACAAGGTCTCTCATTGAACCAGAAGCTCACTAATTTGGCTACATTGGCTGTTGTGGAATATTTAACGATGCAAAGATGTGCTTCATTTGTTTATACTATATTTGTGTAATTATGTAAAGATGTGTTGCTGTTTCACCCTGCCTTTCTAAGGTACCTGAGGTCTAATAAAAAGTTGAACAGCCAATCGCTTCACAGAAGAGGGATAGGCAGGGCTGGCAGGCAGACAAAATAAATAGGAGGAGAAATTGTTTATTCTGTCTGCCTGCTAGCCCTGCCTTACCCTCTTCTGCGGAGAAGATTTTTTCCTGGAGGAGAAATAAGCTCAAGAGAGAAGAGGAGGAGAGAACAGGGAGAAAGGCAGGAACACACCAGAGGCCAGAAGTCAGGCAGCAGTCAGCCAGCCAGACCATGGCAAGCAGTAAAAGTAAGATACAGAGAAGGAAAGAAAGGTAAAACTCCCAGGGCAAAATGCAGAGGAAGAGAGCCAGGTTAAGGTGTGAGAGCTAGCCAGAATTTGAGCCTAAGCTAGGCTGAGCATTCATAACTAATAAGTCTCTGGGTCATGTTTTGGGGGCTGATTGGTACCCCCCAAAAAATAAAAAAAAGAAAGCCTGCTACAATTGGCTGGCCAGCAAGCACCACCAATCCTCCTGTGTCCAACCTCCCCCACCCTCTGAGTGCTGGATTATAAAAGTGTGTGTCTCTATACATTCAGTTTTCCAATTGATTCTGGGGGATCTAAACTCAAGTCCTTATCATCTTCCTGTCAGCAACACCCCCAATGCAGCTATAATCTAACCTCTCTTCTATTTATATACCCTCTTCCTGGCCCTCCCTGGTATGTACTGTCTTCTGTCAGTCACTTCACTTTAGGCTACCCTCCAAGGGACTCCTGGAAAGATCTGGGAGCACAGAATTACCCAAATTATCACTCTGCTTAAACCTTCATTGATTCTTTTCAAATTTTACGAACGACACCTGCACTTCTCAGTATTGCGTATGAGCTCATATGAGACATCTCCATCCTTTACCAACCCTGACTATTGATTTTCATTCACCTTTGAAGATTCACAATTGATTGGCAACTTTAGTTGTCTTAGCAGTGTAACTGTTAAACACATCAAGAAAACAACAAGGATAACAATGACAGATGGGATTTTTTGTTTTTTAAATCTTTGTATTTTCTTCCTGGGCAATGCAGTATGATTTCCATGACTTTGGCTCATGGACTTTGATTTTGGCTTTGTAGATTCAGTATCATTTAACTGTCTGCCAGATACCTTTGTTGACAATGAATTCAGGCTGGAGTTGATCCAGCACTTTTAATGGATCATTTTTTTTTTCAGATAAGCTTCCAGGGAAAAGCTGTCCAGTGAAATTAAAAATAAAGGCATAGTCTTTCATAACATTTTATAACAACCCAAGTAGTGATACTTGTGGGTACTTTTCCTACAGTATATATTTTAACTATAAAAGGATGCATCCTAAAATATTCTTATTGAACTGTAGCACATACAGCAAAACACGTAAGTCCCTAATAGCCATTGGGATGGATTTTCACAGTGTTAGCAAGCCTCATAAACAGTACAAACACAACAGGAAGAAAGACCATGGTCAGAGTCCCAGGATCCACCCCATTCAACCTCACTCACCATTCTGGAATTCTGCAGCACAGTTTTGTGCGTATAAGTTTTTCCACTCATATTTTTTAAATAAAATTTATCTTTGTGTTACATGTAGCAATAACTTATTCATTTTTAACACAATGTAATATTTCATTTTGTTATTATACCACAATATAGTTGTCTATTCAGCTGTGGAAGACGGGGTTATTTGTAGTTCATGATATTGTGAACAGTGATGCTATAAACATTTTGAACTTGTATTTTAATGTGTGTGTGTGTGTGTGTGTATACACAAGCCAGGCGGTGATGGCAAATGCTTATTGTCCCAGCACTAGAGAAGCAGAGGTGGGTGAATAACTGAGTTTGAGGCCACCCTGGACTATAAAGGGAATTCCAGGACAGCCAGGGATATACAGAAAAACCCAGTTTTAAGAAACCAAACACACACACACACACACACCACACCACACCAAATATTTCACTGCTAATGACATCCATCTGTTGTCACAAAATCAATATGCTTTCTCTTTTCTGCTTTTGTCATTTAGACAGGTCTACTATATCTCACTGAAATTTTAATTCACATTTCCCTGGGAGACTTAGTATTTCTTGATTTGACTGTCAACATCCTAGGTTTTCAAACTTCCAGCGAAATAGTTTATCTTATTTGACGACTTTCGAACTGGAGGTGAAACACACTTGTTACAAGTAAGAACACACTGGGTTGTGAAAGAGGCGAGTGCTTCTTTCTTGTCCAGTGCCCCATCTCTTGGTTTTCAAGTTGACAGTGAAGATTCTTGATTGGTTATTGAAGACCTGAACAATCCTAAGCAAGTCATTTGCTGTCTTCACACTCCAGTTCTCTCCTCTTTATCACCAATGAGGAACACGACAGTAGCTATTTCACAAAGTTGTCGTGAGAAACGATTGTATCATCCTATGTAAATTACCTCAAACGATTGTACCACCCTATGTAAATTACCTCAAACGATTGTACTACTCTATGTAAATTACCTCAAACACTGCTTGGCACATTGCAAGCATCACATATTTTGCACATATTATCAAACAGGATCTCTTTTGTAAGATTCATTTTTTGTTTTGTATTTTATGTCTTTGTGTGGGTATATGTCCTGAAGAAATTGCCTGTGGAGGCCAAAAGGTATTAGATTTTCAGAGATGGAGTTCTAGGTGGTTGTGAATTGCCTGACGTAGGTGTTGGGAACTGGACTCAGGTTCTTCTCTGTAGCAATACTTGCTCTTCACCAGTGAACTATCCCTTCAACCCTTATAGAGAAATCTCTTAGCGATCTTTAAAACTATGTCTTTTGCCTGTACTGATATGACAAGTGTAAAACAGTAAGAGTTCATTAATATTTATAGTTCTCTCGAGGCATCTTTACAATTATGAGGTAATTTAAAAAGATTTAGAGTCAGTTGCCTTGTAACTTACTGGTATCTTATTAAATGGCTATCTTGATACTACTTTTAGTAGGAACTTCAAAAGGACTTAATTTGAAGCCAAAGGACACTTGAAAATTTTTATATTATCATTCTAATGATAAGGGGTAGAGGTAGTTAATGTGACTGATTATTAATATGCCTTACTTATGTATAACGAAGAAGGATTAGGTACTGATAATTACATGTGGAGGATAATTTTTCTAGAAATCTCATGTATTCAGATTGAATCTGCAAAATAAGGAAGTAAGCAAACAGAAAATAAGACCAAACCAAACAAAATACAAACAAACAAACAACAGCAAAACAAGCCTTTTCTCAATCCAGAACCAGAAGGCCACAGTCAGGTGTAAATATACTTTCCACAGACGAAGGCCTTAGCTAGAAGGGTAATATTTGCTTGGGCATTTGTGATGTGTGTTTTTGTTTCTCCAAATCCATGCCAGCAAATTACCAATGGTGGTCACATTCTACAGCACTAACAAATACATACAAAAGCAAGTCTGAAACAATAAAACAACAATAACAATGATACTAAACATGAAGTTGAGTGGTCATTCTAGCACTCAGGAGGTTGAGGTAAGGCAGGAACAACATGAGTTTGAGGATATTGTGGGTCATGTAGTGAGATTCTCCATACACATGGTAACCTTTTGGCATAGTAATTACCAAATGGTCAACTTGTTTGTTCTGTAGAACACTCCTTAAGTTTTGAGAATCAAATTTCTCAAGGGCGTTTGTGTATTCCCTGAAGCAAGCGTAGTGTTGATAAATTCTGTAAATGCTGTGCCACTGAGCATATCACAAAGATGAAAGATTCTAGGGCAGGAGTTCTCAATTGCCCAATGCTGTGACCTCTAATACAGTTTTGTGGTGACTCCAAACCAGAAAATTATTTTCATTGCTACTTCATAACTGTAATTTTCTACTATTATGAATCATAATATAAGTATCTGATATTTATGATGGTCTTAGGTGATTCCTGTGAAAGGGTAATTAAACCCAAGGGGGTCATGACCCAGGGGAACCATTGGTCTAGAATAGAGATGCTCCGTTTCCTTGCTTTCCTCATCATCTATAGTTTTCTTCAGCAATCTCATACTGTGCTTTAGCCACTGTTATGTTGGTATGATGAGACATCATGACCAAGGCAGCTCTCATAATTGAGGACTTGCTTACAATTTCAGAGGCTTAGTCCATTATCATCATAAAAGATGATGCTAGAGCAATAGTTGAGAGCTACATCCTGATCTTCAAACAGAGAAGAAGGGAGACTGGGCCTGACTTGGGCTTTTGAAAACTCAAAGCCCATCTGCAGTGATACACTTTCTCCCACAAGACCTCACCTACTTCAATAATGCCACACCTCCTAATTCTTCTAATCTTTTCAAATGGTTCCACTTCTTGGTGACTAAGCATTCAAATATATGAGCCTGTGGAAGCCATTCATATTCAAACCACCATGTCTAACTACATGGAATTAACACTGGGAGCAATCATTAGCCTTGGCCTTTTGCCTGATGTGCAGATTTTTCTTCCAGTAGCTTTTTTTGAATTTCTCTCTGTGTGGTTAACAAACCAGCCACCAAAACTCAACAGTTTTAAGTAGAACTCAGTGTTTCCTTTTTCCTTCAAACCAGTTTCTCTTTGTTTCCTTGGCATGACTGATGTATCCATATTCTCTCAATCAACCAATCTAGAAGCCTCAGGCTTGTATTTTCAGGCTTCGTTCACTCTCATTTAAATGGTCATCAGCTCTATCGATTGTATCTCTGATATGCTTTCAGACTGATAATATCCAACATTTAATAACAGCCAAGCACTTCACATACACACATGAACACACATATATACACACGCACACACACACACACACATACTTTCTGGACAAGGATTCTTTACACAGGTGAACAAATAGACATGTACAGCTTGAGTAGTTTTCTAAGCTAAATGGCCCTTTGCACTGGAATTCATTTCTACTTTTTGCCATAACTCAAACTTAGATCTTCATATTTGCTTGATTGTCATCACTCTAAGAAGTTCTGTGAAAGTAGCAGAGGCTTTAGGAAACGTTTCTCTCTAATTTCTGAATCTGTTCCTGACTTGGGGCATTTCTGGATGATCTGATTTCTTTGCCAGCACCTTTAGACTGAATTCTTATTTAGATCCCTACTATGAGACCATCTATTTTTCTTCCACTCAGCCTTGGGACATCATTCTTTGTCTAGGCCTCTTCTTTAATATTCTGTTGAGACAGGATCTCCTTATATAGAAAGGACAGCTTATGCTCACTATATATAATATTGTTTGGCCTCAAAGTCACAATCCTCCAGCCTCAGCCTTCTGGGTGCTTCAGTTACAGGTGCGCACCATCACTGGTGGCTTGGGTTCTTTTTGAACACAATTCACATCCCCTGGCCCGTGTCCATTTCAGATTCTGGAACTGTAGTTGGAACCTTGACCTACCTGCTTCTCTGAGATGAAAAGCAAACACAAAGGCTCACACCACATCCTCACTGTCACTTTTCCTCTCTCCCTGGTCTAGTTGAACTTAGTTTAACCCCCTCCCCCCCGAGGATAAGTGAACTAATATTACACGATAAACTTCTTTTTCTTATAATTTATTTAACTAGAAATTTAAGGCATATAATGTACTTGTATCATGTTTATTGATTACTGCAAATTTGACTTTAGGGGTGATGTAATGTCAGGGCATAGTTGGTCTCATATTCCCAAGAAGCATCTTTGAAGCTTATTGTAAAAGACAGCTTGTCTATGTAATACTTGAAAATGGATATCTAAGTCCTGATAAAGATTGTGTTGTAATTCATAATGCTAATACTAACCTTAGATGTAATATGTGCTTGATGCTTAGAAAAATGATCAAATAACCGATTTTGGAACTGGGAAAGGATTTTGAACCTTTGCACTACAATTGATATTGACATATTAAACTGTAAATTTCTTTGTTGTGAGCCAGGTATATTTTGCATTGTAAAGTGTTTAGCAATATTGCTTGCTCTATATAACTATGACTCCCTTTCAAATTATGAAAACCCAGCATTTTCCTAGATGGTTGTGGGTTGAATGGTGTCCACCTAATATTTGCATACTGAAATTCTAGCTCTGAGTAACTCAGAATGTGACTGTAATTGGAGTCAGGATCTTCAAAACACAATTTGGTTAAAATGAAGTGATTGGGCTCTAAGCCATTATAACTGTCATTTGTCATCATTGGGGAAACTTGGCATAGACATTGCAGACGAGGATCCTGTTAAGTCACAGAAGATAGCAATGGAAGTCAGGTCTTTAAAAGAAAGCCACTATGTGGATATGGATCTTGAACATCTAACCTCCAGAAATGCAATGCAATCAACCTGTTTCATAAACCACCCAGCCCACAACACTTTGTTACAGAAGTCCTGGAGGAATGACAGACAGACATTGCTAGGTAAGTATCCCCAAGGGAGCAAGCCACCATTGACTAAGAATCACTGAACAAGAAGACATGTATCATATATGGGGAGCTATTAATTTTGCCTTTTCCAGGACAGAAAAGCCGAGTTTCTAAATAGTTCTTTTTTTTCTGATACAGGAAATATAGAGAATCTTCTCTATTTCTTCTTCACACCATAAATCCTTTCCAAAGATAATTTCATCACTTTATAATTAGATAACAAAAATATGAAATAAAAAGCAGTGCAAAAGGCCATACAGATATAGATAAAGCTATAAAGATATGATGTATACATAATCTTGGAGTGACTTTGGGGCTGTGCCACAGGGTAATTCTGGGCTTGTGTTTCTACCTAATGACTATAATATTTGAACAGAAAATACTGCCCTAGAAACACTTTGAAGAAAATCTTCCAAAAGTATTCAGTGTTAATTTAAAGACCCATTTCATTTCGTTCAAACAGAAATTCTCATTGTATTTCCTATCCCAAGCAATAGCTACGGTGCTGTAATATCTCATAGGTCACAACAATGAGATGGGGTCTATGACTATGGGGTCCTTCCAGGTCAATGGGATGAAATTTTTTGGTTTTCCCCATAGTCCATTTGACATTCTGAAGCACAGGGAAAGCCTCTTATTTATCTTATTTAAAAAGAGTGGACCTCCTCTCTACTAAGTGTTACTGCCTGGATTTGATCTACAATCCCATAAAAATCAGAAAGAGTGCATAGAAGATTTAAGTTCCTGTATAAAAAGTATCCCCAAGCACAGTATCTTAAAGAAGGTAGCTTGTTTTCTTTCAGTTGATAGTACCATGTTTACAAGGAGTGGGCTAGTGAGTAAATTGCTCAGTCTACTTTGCTCTGAATGAGGACCTCCAGGGATCTTCAGGTTTCTGAGTCACTTTGCCAATATCTTTAGGACTAAGCCATTTGTTGACACTTTACTGTCAACAGTCAAGGAGAAAGAAGTCCAAGGCAAGAAGTTATATGTTTCAGAGAACAGGATGTTATGCATTACTGTTGTGGAATATTAGTTTAAGATGAATTGCGTTCATTTATGCTGTGGGACATTTGTTAAATGATGCAAAGATGTGTTGCATTCTTTATGTTGCATTTGTTTAACTCTGTGAAGCTGTGTAACTTTGCCTGTCTAAAACACCTGATTGATCTAATAAAGAGCTAAATGGCCAGTAGCAAGGCAGGAGAGAGAAACAGGTGGGGCTGCAAGGCAGAGAGAATAAACAGGAGGAGAAACCTAGGGAAAAGGGAAGGGGAAGAATGAGAAAAGGAGAAAAGGATGCCAGAGGCCAGGCACCCAGCCACACAGCCAGCCATGGAGTAAGAAGGAAAGAAAAATATATAGAATAAAGAAAGGTAAAAAGTCCAGCAGCAAAACACAATTTTTTAAAATAAAAAATGTGATAATTTAAGTCAGAAAAGCTGGCTAGAAACAAGTCAAGCTACAGTAGGGAATTTATATAGAAGAAAAAAGTCACTGTGTATTTATTTTGGAGCTAGATGGGGGCGAAGAGTCAAGCAAAATCGAATTACACATTACCTCTCACTATATCCTCTCGTCTAAAACAGCATATTTAATGGTATAGGATCTTGTATTACCTAGTTTCCACACTGACCAAATGTGCCAAAATGATACAGATTCTACCACTGCAAGGCAGGAGATTATAGATATAGAATAACTGAATTACTGATCTCTGTCATAAATATGATGCGGGCTTGTGGTGGGAGAGTGGTAGCTGGTGAGTATACACATACATATGATGAGAGTAGAGCTTCCAAGGGGGAGAAAACAAATCTTAAAAACAAGAGGAAAGGGCTGGAGAGATGGCTCCACGGTTAAGAGCATTGCCTGCTCTTCCAAAGGTCCTGAGTTCAATTCCCAGCAACTACATGGTGGCTCACAACCATCTGTAATGGGGTCTGGTGCCCTCTTTTGGCCTGCAATCATACGCACAGACAGAATATTGTATACATAATAAATAAATAAAGATTTTTTTTTAAAAAGAGGAAAAAGTTACATTAAAATGAATGGATGTTGGGACTGTTTGTATAACTTTACACATGCAGAAAAACAGAACCATGATTTTTTTAAAAAAGTGGATTTGGTCTGCATCATCCTACTTCCTCTCAGGGTTTCTATTGGGGCTCGGACGCTGAAATCTAGCTATTTTATGACGAAAAAAAAAAAAGGAGAACAGACCTGAGAAAGAGACCAGGTTCTCCAATGACAGTACAGACACCAAGCCATTGTTAGACCCCAGCCACTTTTGTGCCTCTGGGTATGAATTTCTTACTTTATGGTGGATTACATGAGGTAGCGTGTGAGCCCGTAGCACAGGGCCTGGTGCCTGAAGGACTCTTCTCACCTGTGGGTTGGAGTCTCCTCCAGGGTCCAGTCCTAGTTTCTGGGTTAGATTTTTCTTCCTCTGAACTTTTCAATGCTGTCTGTCTATATTCCAGGCCCAACAGACTGCCTTTTATTCTTCCACTGACTAACAAAGTCAAAACAGAAAGTATACTTCAAATGCATCCTTTCCTTAAGGGTCTTGTCCTGTGGTTTTATGTGTCCAGCATGGCCGCTGTTGTGTAGATTTGAGGCCCTGAGGTTCATTGCCATGAGGTGTACGTACAAGACCATCGCCCTCTGGTCATTTAAGCTTCCTCTTTGCTGTGTGCTCTTCCGCTACCCGCACCTGCTCGTGTCTCTCCCCGTAGGATTCTTCCCAGAGGAGCCCTATTAAATTCTAAGACTGAACCAGATACCAGATAATCCCTGCACTGCATGAAATCCTCCGCAAGATTGCCATTTGCTCTCAGATGAAATTCAGATGTCTGAGTACGACCCAGAAAGCCCTGCAGGAATAACTGACCCCGGCCTAACTCTCCCCTCTTCGGACGTGTTGCCCTCAGCCGCTCCATCTCAGGGATTCCCAGTGCTACCAGGTTCCTAAATCTCAAGTCCTTTCCTGTCTCAGGGCTCTTGTTACACATTCACCTCCGTTCATAGCACTCGTCTATGCCTACCCTTCCTTGCAGTTGCTGGTCCTTTGCGGTGGTCGCTTGAATGAGAATGGCTTCCATAGGCTCACAGATTTGCAAGCTTGGTCACCAGCAAGTGGCACTATTCGAAAGGATTAGGAGTTATGGTCTTGTTGGTATAAGTGTGTCACAGGGGGTGGGGTAGGGTGGGCTTCGAGGTTCAAAAGCCCATGGCAAACCCAGAGTTTGTCTGTCTGTCTTTCGGTCTACAATACAGGGTGCAGCTCTGTAGCTGTACTACTCCAGCATCTGCCTGCATACTGCCATTCTCCCCGCCATGATGATATTGGACTAAACCTCGGAAACTGTAAGCCAGTCCCAACTGAAAGCTTTCTGTTAGAAGAGTTGCCCTCCTGGCCATGTTCACAGCAACAGCAACAGAACAAACCAAGATACCACTTTTCTTTCTTTCTTTCTTCCTTCCTTTCTTTCTTTCTTTCTTTCTTTCTTTCT
>LOEQ01002673.1:99935-110630 GCA_001685075.1 Bramus lutescens | reverse complement strand
GTATAAGCTAACCGTGCGGGAGCTGGGCCAGACGAAAAGCAGGCCCGCTCCCCTATCACTACAAATGTGCATCCTCAGAGTAGCTGTAAAAAAACTTCTAGAACCATATCTTCGAGTTCAATCATATATCAGAACATTGTTGTGGTCAAATTAAAGCAGAAGCCCCAAATTCCCTCTTTCCTAATACCTCCAGTCTCTCAGGCTTTGAGACATCCACAGGGTCTTTTGCATCCAAACACCCCAAAGGCAATTCAGTCTCCTCTAGTCAATGTTAAAGATTTAATGCAACTCTGGGCTATGATAAACTTTTCCTCACTTTCCAAGATCAAGCATTACACAAGTCACATTTTATCAGCTCTGTTCCTGTAGATGATCAGGTGCCATGTTGCTAATATTCTTTTTAACGTCCTCTGGAAAAAACAGAACAAAATCCTACATAGCTTAACTGAGTTTCCCTTATTTTGTCTTGTGAAATTTTATACAGGCAAGGGCATGCTCTAGAGTATATTAGCACTTTTTTTGGTATTACTTTTAATTCATAATAATATTTTAGAAGATTTCCCCAAAATGACTAACTGCCCATTTATAAACCTTAACCACCAATGCAAATAATTATGTAATTCATTCAGTGGGTTAAGACAGAGGTCTGTCTGCAGGCATAGATTTTCCACCCAAATTGAAGCTTACATTTCAAAATGTCTAAATACTTTCAACGTTAATATTTCACATAAAACACTTTTAAATCTTATTCTAGTATTTACTATCTTCTAAAAAGGGATTTAAAGTTCTCTTGCTCATTCATGGTCATCATCATACAGACATCAATTGGGACCTACTCTGGACCATTTAGAATGACTAAGAGATGCCTGCAGGATTTTTTGTTCACACGCCCATGAAGTTTTGTGTGATGGTTTGATGACTATGTGAAATTCTTTCTCTGCTTCTCTTGGTTGGGCTTGGTAAGTCTTGCAGCTACCAGAGCAAATTGAAAGATTTCTTTATATTTAATCTGTATTTGGCTGTTCTGCACATCAGCAAATTGACTCTCACATTTTAATGATTGCAAGTGAATATAAGATATATTACTTCAGGTTACAATGATGCATAGGCAACTGTTTTACAATTCATTTATTTCATATATAATAACAAGACAATCTGGTTAGCAGACTTGTCATATTTTATAATTAAGATGAATTAAGGTATCACTCCAAATTTGTTCTTTAAAAAAGTACTATTGTGTGTGTGTGTGTGTGTGTGCACATGCCTGCATGCGCACGTGCTATAGCTTCATGTGTCAAAGGACAATTTGTAGGTATTGACTCTTTTCTTCTACCTAACCACGAAGGTCCTGGGGATCAAACTCAGGCTGTCAGGCTGCTGGCAGTTTCCTTTACCTGCTGAGCCATCTCATCATACATTGTCCTTTTATCTTAACTAAATTCTAACTATGTACTAAAATGAATTATTCAGAAGGGAGAGTAGAAATTAATGGAAAAACGCTTATTCATTCCCCAGCCTCTTTCTGAAAATTTAGATTGCCATGCTAACTCATTGAAGGCCTTTTTTTTACCCCACTCAGCAAATTAATAATGGACATTTTTATAGAGTTGGAAAGCATATAAACATGTTTTGTGACTTCGGCATAAGTCACTCCATTTACTTGTTTGATTAACGTTATTGAGAACTTTTCATGTGTCAGACATGATAAACTCTGGGAAAATAAGCAACAATAAAAAACACGTTACTGCTAAATTCCTTCAAACTAAATGATAATCTCTTTGAGAGGGGAGACTTAGTGAGAATGAAACCCTAAACTATGACTGTATCCATCTATGAATTATTTATGACATACGAGATAGGGTTGATCTACAATTCACGAGATACTCGTGAGAGCCATTCACCGGAAGCTGGAAAGCAAGCACCCAGATGTTTCAAGTGAGCTCAGCTGCTCACCGAGGATTACGTTTGCACTGCCTGTTTTGATCATAAGATATGCTTCCCGTCATCGGCTCGTGCTGTGGTATGCACGTGCCATGTGCACTGTGTTTTCCCCTACTGACTGAAGTGATTGAAGTCAGATGCAATGTGTTTTTCTTTTTCTTTCTTTTTTTTTTTTTTTAAGGTTGCTATAATGCTAGTGTTGAGAGAGGAGGATCACACCTTGTGGTACAGACCTCCCAAGATTATCCTTTCTCAGTTGTTTTTGTTTAAGAGCGCTCTTCAGACAAAGGCTCGGCTAGTTTCAATTTCAAAAGAATATTTCTTATGGTAAAATTTCAGACAAGACAGGAGGGCTATAGGAAACGTGTTTTAATAAGGGAAGCATTGTGGAGCCTATTATAGGCTTAGGTGGTTCTCCGTGTATGTGTCGGTATTTGTTGAGCGTGTATGTGGGCACACTTACACAGAGACAGCCCAGCGTACAGAAGAGGGAACTGACCTGGGGAATCAAATGGTCTTAGTTCTGCTACGTATTAAACATGGAAATGTGAGCAAGTTGTTTTCTACAAAGTAGTGCTAGCACAACTGTCGGAGGATTATGTTGAGATAGATTTAATATAATCTACTCATAAGTTGATGCTGAGGATTAATGGCATCATGCTGGCTGTGTAAACACTGTACATATGTATGCATTTTATTATATGTCATATATAGTTTGCACAAGATAGCTTATAGCTGTTACATATGTATAGGTAGATTGACATTTTCTTTTTCTTCTTTTTTATTTTTTTTACTGATTTTTATAGAGCTCTACATTTTCCTCTGCTTCCCTCCCTACCTCTTTCCTCCCATTCAGCCCTCCCCCAAGGTCCCCATGACATTTTCATTCATTTACTTTCTTGAGGCTGGGTCTTGCTCTGTAGATCTGGTTGGCCTTAAATTCACAATCCTCCTGAGCAGTGAGATTTCAGGAGTGTTTCAGAATACTGACCATTTTTGGAAGAACTCTGACACAATATATTAGGGTTTGTATATTTCCTCCCATGATGCATAATATACAACATAATCATTTAGCATTAATAACAACTAATGTTTTTTGAGTTCTAGTATTTCACTAGCAATGTGTTGGCCACAGTCAGTTTTCATAATATGCCATTATGTTGGGACTAGCCTCATCTCTCTCTCTCTCTCTTTTTTTTTTACAGAAGGGAAACTGAATCACAATGAAATTAATTATTTTATGCACAGTTGCTTAACAGTGAATTATAAAATATTCAAAACCAATTGCTTAGATGCCTTACTTTTTAATAGAAAAAGGTTTTATTGAGAAACCACACACAGACATGACTTATCCACCTATTCAAAGTATAAAAATTATTGGTTTATCATAGGTACAGACTTGTTTGGTCAACATAAAAATCTAACAATACAGAATCCTCACCCCAAAATAAAACTCATTGTCCACTGTATCACTAATACTGTCCCTCCTCCAACCCCTAATCTTAGGAAGGAATATAGTTCCTGATCTATACATTTGCCTGTTTTCTTCAACTTGTGAAGTGGACTCACAAAGAACATTTATTTATGTTGGATGTCCTGTTGTGGAATATTTGTTCATGATGTGGAATATTACTCGAACTGTGTAATATAATAAAATGTTCATGCTGCATTTGTTTAACGCTGTAAGGGTGTGCGTTTAATTCTGTAAAGATGTGTTGCGTTTGTTTCACCTTGCCTGTCTAAGGCATCTGATTGGTCTAATAAAAAGCTGAACAGCAAATAGCTAAGCAGGAGAGGGATAGGCAGGCCTGGCAAGCAGAGGGTAAAATAGGAGAAGAAATCTAGGCCCGAAAGCAGAATGAAGAAGGAAGGAGGAGAGATTGAGGAGAAAGAGGGAGAGGCCCCCGGCCAGCCAAGCAGTCACTAGCCACCCATACATGAGCAACAGTGAAAGTAAGATATACAGAAGGAAAGAAAAGTAAAAAGCCCCAAGGCAAAAGGAAGATAAGGAGCAACAGGTTAAGTTAAAAGAGCTAGCTAGAAATGAGCCTAACATAGGCTGAGTATTCATAACTAATAATAAGTCTCTGTCAGGATTTGAGAGCTGGTTGGTGGCCCAGAAGAAAAGTCTGGGGCACTGCCATATCCACTTAAGTCCTTTTTGTTGCAGAATAGCATCCCATTGCATGGTCATATGACAGCTGCAGTCACCCATCCGTCAGCTCGTGGACATCTGAGCTCATTGTTTGCATTTTTTTTTTTGGTAGAGCCCTCATTCTTATCAATGAAGGGAAACAGAATTATTTATAAATCATTTACTATACCAATGATAAATGTTTATACCCTGACATCTCTGATCATGTCTCCCTGATTGACAATAAAAACAAACAATAGAAAAACTTGCTAACCCACCATTTACTGAAAACTACATGCCAGGCAGGTGTGTTTAGAGCTCTGAACTGATTTCCTGTCCATGTAGAGTTTACAGAATAGCGGGGAAAATGTGATTGGAAAGGCACAGAAGAGGTGAAAGCTCTAACCACGACACAGTCAAGATGGCGCATGAACTCAGTGAGAAGTGAGGGCCCTACGAAGTAAGGGTGGCATAGGTAGGGTTGGAAAATTTATGAGTCAGGCTGGCTTTGTCAAGGGGTAGCTTTGCGCTGACTCTTAGCGGGTGAAGAGGAATGACTTAGGTGGACAACAGGGAAAGACAGGCTGGCAACAGGGAGGACATCTGATCCATTGGGAGCCCAGTCTGTGCTGGGAGTCACAGAGCCAGGAGTTGGGGTGGGACCAAGGTTTTGTCGGGATTTATAAACTGTGTCAGGAGAGTGGACTTTTGTCAATTGTTTAGTGCCTTTCAACTCCTTATTTTACTATAGAAGAGCAGTATTTGATTATTTTGTGTTAAAAATGTATTTTTGGCACATAGCTATAATCCTAGTATTTAGAAGTAGATGCAGGAGAATTGATAGCAGAAGGACAGCCTGAGTTACACAGTGAAACCCTGTCTTAGAAAAACAAAGTGTGTGGATGTAGTTCAGTGATAGAATGCTTGCTTAGCAGGCCCAATGCTCTCAGTTCAATACAAGGTGGGAACACACACACACACACACACACACACACACATTGCATGAATAAGAGTGTACATGAATGCAAGCATGTGTGCATGCTATTGTTGAGAAGTAAATGAATCCCCAAGGCTCCTGTGTTGCAGGCCTAATCTCCAACTGCTAAGTGATTTGCTCATATTGCTGTGCCTTCACTAATAGATTGATCTCCTGATGGATTTATAACATAACATCACTGGGAGGTGACAGATAACTAAATGCTGGGGCTTAATTAGAGGAAGTGGACCACTGGGGTAGTCTATGCAAAGACAGACCTTGTTCTCCAGCCCCCTTCTGAACTGGCTTCCTGCTCGGTGTTTGCCCCACCGTGTACCCTGAACCATGATACTGCGCCCTCCAGAAGCAAAGAAGCCAAGTGATGGTGGCCGGAAACCTCTAAAGTTGTGAGTCAAAATAAATCATTGTCTCCTCACTTCAGCAAAATCTTACCAACACTTTGTGATATATAGATATCTAATCATTCAGAGCGCCTAGCAAGGTCAAATAAAATGAGAAACTTCCGTCATTACCTATAAATGGCACACCAGTGTTTTCTGTCACAAACAGGGGGAAACAAAACTATCTATAGTGGTGAGAGACCAAACATTGTAATTAAGTCCTTCTCAGATTTCTAGGTAGATATGCCGAATCAAGCTAAGCCTGAAGCTCGTTCTCCCTGCGATAAGAGATGTAGGTGCATCTAACAGAGGCAATGAAGGCCAAATTTCCCTCATTGGAGACTTTCTCATTGATGAAGCCAGAAGGGCTGAAAGGGAATCGGAACTGAACTGTACTGTGATGTTTCACATTTCATGACCCAGTCCTAAGATCTCTGTGGATGCTGCTCGTAATGTGGGTACCCCCAGAGAATGAGTTAAGGTTTCAGCATCACCCCTGGTGGTAGCCTGGAGGATGAACTGGAGGGCAGGCCACCCACAGGGAGCCTTGCCAATAATCCAGGTGAGAAAGGGGGAGCAGAACCGGCTGATGTGCTGGGGCTTGTGGCGCCTTGCGAAAACCCTGCCTTCTTGGGTGGCACTGGATCTTTAATTGTTACCAAGGCAGCTAAGGGGAGCATTTCTTCCAGGGTTTGGGGGAGGAGTGGCTGACAGACAAGGGCTGAGAGGCGGCTCTAAGCCTTCATGTGTTTATCCTTTCAGCTTCCAGTCCACTGAGTTTTCTCAGTTTCTCTGCTCGAGCCTCACTCCCATCTCTTACCTCTCCTGGTTGCTTTGTGGCGGTGTCACTTCCTGTCACATCACTGTCACCAGCCTAGGGAAATGAGCAATGGAGGCCAGGGCTCTAGAACCCCACAATTCTCATTGGGCCCAGGACAGTAACAGTGCGGAGGGGAATAACAGGTCCGCCCAGCACAAAGTGACTCATCTTAAGCCTCTTTAGACTTTTACTCTATGAAGCGACAGTTTGACATAGTCTCGGGGAATTTGTTACTTTATAGACTGAGCATCCTCCCCCAAACACCCAAACCCAAACTCAAAATACACACAATCATGAAAGTGGAAAGAAAAATGCCACCTTTCCTAATTAACATCTGATTCACAGGGTGGGGTCGTCGCTCAGTGGTAGAGAGCGTGGTTACCATGGACAACGAGCCCCCGTTCAGCTCCTACCGCTACATCAACATGAAACAAAGAAACCAACAAAAATTCCAACCAAACACAAATAGGGTTAGTAACACATATGTATTGGCAATGATACTGTAGACCTCTAAAATAATTTATATCCCAGAACTAAACCAAAATTAACACCAGACTAAATTATCAAAGCTGGGAGGGAAAAAAAAAACCCATCTTTAAAGGGCTCGGATTCCTTGTTTGGACAATGTTACATCATAGCTTCAATATTGGTAGAGGGGCGCTATTACAACCCCTATATTAACAGCAAGATACTGGAAAAATATCCTATTTATATACAGTTGTCTGGCAAGAGTTTTTGTAATCATAACTGAAAAATCATAACATGTAAGTCCTGTCTCAAGATAGCTGTATATTATAGGAAGGCTCACTATCTTCTTTAGAGCCTTGCATTTTTGGAATACAGTGAAGCAATCTCAATAAATAAATAGGCAGGAAATACAGAACTCACCCAGAGGCACGCACCTCCCAACCAAAGGCCATCACAGGGATACTTGGCCAGCATCATCTATAGGGGGAGGATTTCCTTTAAGTCCCTCCGAAAACATATGGCTGGCTCTGAAAGCTTAAATGGCATTTGTCAACCATCAGTAAATCTTGAAAATTGTCTCAGCAAATGTGCCAACTCAGAGTTTAGGCTTTTTCCACTCATCTTTGGGGAGGATCACTGAAAACTTTTTCAGAGCTTAGACAATACCTTCATTAGAAGGCTCATTCAAGAGAGGAGACTTTAGCATTCACCTTGGGTACAGAGCCGTTTCTCCATCGTATTTAAGGGCTGTTGCTTCAACTCTGCGATTGTGTGCTGAGTAAGACTTTCTTTTCTCTTTCTTTCTTTTGAAAAGAGAGAGAGAGAGAGAGAGAGAGAGAGAGAGAGATTCTCTCCTCTCTCTGGCATACAGTGGAGGCATTTTTTAGTGAAGTATTCAAATATTGCCTATTTTTCACTTGCTATTTTTCCTATCAGTTCAGAGTGAAGCCTTGCGCTGACAATTGTACAACTGTTACAATCAAAAACATACGTCTTATTTTATTTTTTGAGTGCTTTAATACTTTTGCTCAAGTACAGGTACCTGTCTGGGTATTTTGTTATTTACTAGTTTCTTATTTACAGTACAGTTCCTACCAATCAACACAGAAACAAATGAAAATAAATGAAGATGAAAATATGAAAAACCACTGAATGAACAATTTTCAACCTTCCTTATTATCTGGCCTACGATATATTATTATTACCTAACGTCCTTTGTTCTATGTAACGTTTTTAAAAGTATCTCTCTCGAGTTTACAGAAATCCTAAGAGAATTAGTAAGAATTCAGGTTTAGCTCTGTGAAATCTCTGGCATCATTTGTCGGTTCACGAAACAAAGCTCTGGAGCCTCAGGAGGCTAAAGCATACCCATTTAGGGAATTCTCATGAAAGAAATAGTAGTTTCTGGGCACAATATTCAGGATAGTGACAACTAAAATTACTGTCCACGCCATTGTCATAGGGCCTGCTAAACTTTGATTAATTTAAATACCAGCTTTAATCATATCATAAAATATAATTTTAAGATATTTTTGGAAGTTGCCAATTATCTCTGATATTATGTGCAGTTAACAAACAGCACTGGCCAGTCAAGCCAGAACGCTTTGACTTCCATAGAGAAAGGTCATGATAATTAGAGACACGGATGAAATGACAGCCAATCATCCCTGATGCAGATGTTAAAAGTGACAGGAAAGAGCTATGAGGAGGGTAAAGTACTTGCTTTGTAAGCCTGGGGGCCTGAGCTTTATCCCCAGAACTCATGTAAAAAGCCAGACATGGTGGCTTCTGTTTGTAATGCCAGTGTTGACAAGGTTGAGAAAGAAGAACTGGGGCTTACTGGTTAACTAGACTAGCCTGTTTGGTGAGTATCAGACCACCAAGAGACCCTGTCTCAAACTACAGGGTTACGGTACTGGAGGAATGTTGTCAATGGGCTTCTGGGGTATGTGCACCCACTCTGACATGAATACACACACAGTTCATGGACACACACAAATAGCAAGCAAGTCCCTATCTTTAGGACTAAGTCCTATGGCATTTTATTGTTTCCCCAGTTCTTCATGTAAATGTCATTGAAAAAAGGACTTCCATACCAATATAATGGTGAATAAGACCTTTTCAAATATACAACTGCCCCTACTGCATTTAATGTAACTGTAAAATTTTTGAAATACAGTAAAAATGGCCATCATCGCTGATATTAAGACCAAGATGACATTTGGAAAGTCTTTATGGAATCTTGGGCATCGCTTTAAAATTAGCTCTCTATTCAGCTGCTTCTTCCCTATTCATTACGCTGGAAACCCTGCAAAATTCCTCAACTCTCTGAGTTCATTATTGATGGACCAGAAGCAAACCCCATGGGTTTGCTGTCAGGAATAAATAAGTTAACATATGTGAAAGTCTGGCACATCATAAATGGCTATTTTCATCTTCAAAGCTAAATACACATTATTTTCCTTTTGGCTTTCACCACCTCCCAAGTATTCAGCCCCTACCTCCAATGGATTCTTGGTATGTCTCATTATCACTCGAGATCCAGTTTAAAGCCAGCTGCAATCTTCCTGCTTTCAAGGACAGCACAGTACTGGTTTCACTAAATAAATAGCTCTACAAAGAGCCAAAACCATGTTCCTAACTCAGGTTTCGTTCAACTTGGAATACCTACGAATGACAACCAGGCCTTAGAAACGAAGGGAAGGATCTCAATTTTCCAATTCATTATAATTTGCCAGATCTCTTTTAGATACAACTCATAAAACCCAAGACAGATGGAAAATTAGACATCAAATGTAGACTCTCTTTTCTCATTTTGCAGAGACCCCCCCCAACTGCAAATTAGTGTGCTCACAAAGACTCATAGGTGTAGAACATCATTTCCTGTTACCCTCTCAGTCTCCACACAAGTCGACGGCTGTTAAGGTTAATCTGCCACATTCACCGTCCATTTCTCCTGCTTGTTTACATTTGATTTAAAAGTGTGAACACAAGATGCCCCCCTCCCCCGACCCCAGCACCCTCAGGTCTGCACCATCCAATATTTACAAGGCATCAGAAATGATTTCAAGTTTAGTAAAATGTTTTTGAACTCCATTTAACCAAGACAAATCTTCGCTAGAATGAAACAAGGGAGTGCTAAGCCCTTTCAGGGTTGAAGACAGAGAAGCAACACAATTCCATAGTCCTCCGTGCTCCTTCAATTCCCTTGTTGAATCTTAAAGCAGGATTATACTGGTGGTATATTCTATCCTCATTAAAAAAATACAAACAGGAAAAACTGTTCTATTCAACGGATAATCCTCATCGCAGTCTGTCTGGATGCTGTAATTCATGACTTTCTACTTCCACATAAAGGCACAAGAATCAGTGACGAACACCAGCCTTCTAGTTGGTGGCAGCCTGCCAGCCTCCCCAGGTGCAGTGCTGGCTANAAAAAAATTATCTCATTCTATTGAGTTGTAACCGTGTGCTAGACATTGTGCAATGGAAAAGCGCGCAGGGCAGGTGCAAGCCCCGCTTTTTAAGACTTCATAACTGAAGCCCAACAAAGCACCCTTGCTGCTGCCGACCCACGGAATTATTTTTATTTCGGTTTTCAGGGGTTGTCAGGAAATGGCCATTTGATAACCTCTCCGCCGTGGGTTACTAGTGGCTGTTTGTTTTCCCACTTCCAGTTAATCAGTTTATGTTACCCGAAGAGGGTGTTCTGAGTTTCTAATAGAGGAATTAAGCAGCGTGCTTTTCCAGGTGTTAAATCACAGGGACTTACCTGATGGACAAAGAGGATATAAACGCAGGGAAAGAGGAAGTTGACACAGCTGAATAGGAGATGGGGGTGAGCTACTGTGGTAGTATTCTGGGGCTATATACTGTGACCTGCTGAGGAACTCTAGGATATAGTAATTTCTTTCTTTCTTTCTTTCTTTCTTTCTTTCTTTCTTTCTTTCTTTCT
>LOEQ01002673.1:78603-90731 GCA_001685075.1 Bramus lutescens | reverse complement strand
ATTAAATTTACAGCAGGGTTACAGATACCATATCTAGTACAACAGTTTGGTTAAGGACGTAACATAGAGGTCATATCAACAAGAAAAGAAAGAACGCTACACGGTAGCTTTCCCTGAAAAGAAATAGAATAGAATTCCATCCTCCAGAACCTTTCCTTCTTATTTAACAACTACTTGTGTTTGGGGTTCTGAGAAGCAGAAGAGGAAGCAGGAGGGCTGAGGTTGAACACTGGGGCAGATACGACCAGCCAGGCTGTAAAATGGAAGTATCTGCGGAGTCAGATTCCTGATGAGCTCAACAGTTTGATCTCAGATCCTATGCTAGCAAGCCCACGACTGCGCAAACTCAAGCCAGCTGCACCTGTGTGATTTAGAGATGACAGCTTAGGGTTCAGATCAACAAAACCAACCGTTCCGCGGAGGAAAGCTTGCTCTACAAGAACCGTCAACACGGTTTTCAGACTACCAACAAGCCGAACCTTTTCATGCAAGGGTAAAGGCGTCCTCAGGAAAGAACAGGACGACACCATTATAAATCCCCTTTAATACTTTTGCCTTGTTATAAAACATGCCAGATCGCTGGGTCTCTGTTTTACTCTCGGTGAAGCAGTGTGGACTTGGGGGTTCCTCTTCTGTGTTAGTATCCTATTTTGAATGAACAACGCTCTCAGATGAGCTGAAAAGATGTACGTAGACCCCACCATTTCAATTTCCAGTCCCCATCAGGCCCTTTGAAACAGCACGAAAACCGCACCTCATTATTCTTAGCTTGCTCACAGAAAAAATTTGTTTACTTCTTGATCAAAGCAAATTAGGCAGATCATGGTTGATTAGGATGCAAGAGGAAAATCTCCGCACTTTCTCTTCCATCCCATTTCTCTCAGAAATAGGGTCTGTGTTAAATATGTAGGTATTTCCCACGGCCAGACCAGACTCTGTTTCCAGCAGGGTCTGTAGCTTGGACAATGGTTCTTACATAGACACCGAAGTCCTTTAGTTCAGCCATTGTGCTCAAAAAGAACTAGTAACCCCTTAGCTAGTGCTGATGAAACACCTAGATTTACATATTTCCTTAATTGCATTTTTGAATGTGAGTGAGATTTATCTGACTAGAGTTAAATGCTTCCTTTATTCCCTGACCCAAGGCAAAATTCAACTCCATGCCCTCTAAAATAAGCGAGATGGGGGTACATGGAATCTTATTCAGTTCCCACCTGAACAAATTTTAGGGATTCAGCAAAATGGGACAAGGGAGTTCTATTACCAAGGACAGGAAAGATATATCTTTACCTTTTAAAGGGGAATGGCTACTTTCTAAGGCTTTGACTTGCTTGCCCCTTTCAAAATAGCCTACTTTGATTTTTTTTTTAAAAGAATGCTATTCCTTGTTGACGAATTCCGCAAATCAGTTGCTAAGAAGTTTCAAAATTATTGTCCTTAATAATTTCTCCCCCAACCTTTCTGCTATGTGGCTGTAAAGACTGGGAAGCTATTTTAATTTTCGCTATTTATTTACTATAAATTAACAGTAAATCTTGCACTTAGCTCCATTTAAACCTCCCTCTGCAGCTGCCCATTTGAAAACTAAAATGGTTGCCTTCTTCCACTTCAGCGGGCACAATACAAAACATCCATTGAGCTTTTCCTTTATCGCAGCTGCCAATGCGCAGCCAACTTTTAACAAACCAACCAAGCGGAATCACAATGCAGCTGCAACATTTTATGGTATTTCTGTTGGTTCTCTTTTGAGACTGAAGGTGTTAATTAGGAATCAAAGAACACAAGCCTGCCAGCTTTCTTTCACAAACCATACCCTGGTCACTGCAGTCTTCAGAAGAAAAATAAATCTAATAAAGGGATAAAAATGTTGTTTGTCACACCAGTAGAGTGTACTTAAGACCCTTTGATCAAAAGCTTTTCATGGAGTCTTGTCAGATGGTCTGGAAATATTGTATTTTTTCCCCTTTTCTCCTTTATTCAGAGTTCTCTGAATCCAATTTAAGGCTGCCTGGAATTTTAAAAGTATGAACAGTCATGTAGGGAAATTCTTTAGGGACAGTATCTGGTCTTATATAGCCAGCAGATTTGCTTCTTAGGAGAAACATTACATTCAACATTCCCTCATGCCATAGCTTCACACTGCTGCATCTCCTATTAGCATATCTATGGTAATGAAACCATGCGTCTTCCTGCATAAAATATACATACATGACCGTAAGGATTATTTTATAGATATATTTCTTGCTCAGTTTTTAAGAAGGGTGCCTTTTGACATGCAGAGAACTGGGCATTTTCCCAAGCATAAAAAAAAAATCATATGCCACCTACAGTGTGATTGCATCAAATAGTTCATCACTTTTGATATAATTTTTTGATGCATCATGAACAGCACGCTGTCACACGTAGCAGCGTGAAGCCATTATCTTTAATCTTCAGGTCAAAGTTAAAAGCCTAAAGTGAGTTTATGAAGTTAGCAGTTCTGGGAATTAGTCAAGCCTGCTAGCTTTCTCAGCAAGAGCTTTAGCTCTGAGATGCACAAATCATCCCCAAATCCATTAATCCTGCTAGAGAGAAGCAGAAAGAAGGTCATCTTGTTGATTTAATGTTAATGAAATGAAGGGGCTCCTAAGGCTACCTATGGGGGCCCTCTAAACTGTAAAACAAATAAAGACATTTTAAGTAGTGCTCCTTGTTGGAGAGGAGCCCCTGCTTCTGGCTGGCCTGGAGAAACCAAAAGGAGGGGTGTGAGTGTGGAGAAACCTCCGGTTTTCTGTAATCCGGCTACACCTGCCCTGCCGCAATCCCCACAAACGTCAGGCTGAGTGATGCCGGGAATGAGGAGCCTTCAGAGCAGTGCCTGCATCTCTAATGGCACAGATGCAAAACCTGAGATGGAGGAAGTCTCCGTGCTAGAGGTTCTGTGGTTGGGCAGTGGACCAGCCAGATCTGGAGCCATGGTTCTTTTTTCCTTTTTAACCCCTCCCTTTGTTTCTATAAAATAAATACTCTCTTTATTTTTGGATATGGAGATTCCCAAGGAAAATGTCTTTTATAAGATAAGCTGGCCAGCCTGGTCTACAAGAGCTAGTTCCAGGACAGGCTCCAAAAGCTACAGAGAAACCCTGTCTTGAAAAACCAAAGATAAACTGGCTGAAGTTCGCTTTCTAAACTGAGTACCCAGCATCTCACTGGGCAGAAACAAACTCATGGGATAACTTGGGTGAACTGCACAGACATGGTTTTGATTTTTGTTAGCCTCTGCTTTTTGAGGCCGTTCTCATTACAGAACTAAGCTGGACTTGAACTTGGAATCCTGCGTTAGCTCCCCTGCACCAAGTTCTAAGATTGCAGGTGTGAGTTACTAACCTAGACTAGACCAGAGGTCTTTAAATTTGGCTGACAACTTGAATTTGTCTTAGGGGAGTGAAAAAATATTTTGCTATTTCACTTCTTCTCCACCCTTACCCCAAGATTATGATTTAGTTTACTTATTGTAGAGTCTGAGCTTTGAGACTGCCATATTAATTTCTAGGTAGAAGTAGTAAGCTGGGAATCACAGACCAGGGTATTTAATATACTTCTCTCCACATTTCTTTGGAGTCTTGATGCACCATGGTGTTATTTTCCAGCACCGTGGAGCATGTCAATGGCTTTAGCATCCTTATACAAGGAGCAACTTCATTTATTTTGTAATTGTTTTCTTCCTAAATGATCATTTCTCTATTTTTTGTTCCACGTGTAAATGAATCTTTCTTTGTGTCTGTCTGTCTCTCTCTCTCTCTCAGACAGACAGACAGATAGACAGACAGACAGACAGATAAACAGATGATAGAGATTTTGACTGGTATCTAGCGATCCTAAGAAGGACCAACTCTTCCGGTAGAGTAAAGCAGCTCTACAGAGTAGGGAATTGCTCGGGTCTAAGTTCTCCAGCTAGTTCTGTATGCCAGGGTCACTCTTCCACATCTTGGAATCCCGATCACTCTTTAAATTTGTCCTCATTTTCTCTGTCACTTTCTTCTTACTCCTCCTCCTCACCTGGGAATTTTCTTTAATCTAGTAGCTATCCTTCCAACTTGAAATCCCTTGGATTTTGCTATCTTCTGTGCTCTGGTGACGATTTAAGCTGGGTTTTAAAAAGCTAGGCCGGCAGAATCCCCTTCTTTAATCTGTGCTTCTGGCTAACGAGTATTAGAGGTGTGGCTAAGTTCTCATTTAGGCTTTGAAAAAAGAAATGCGCCTCCTGCTATACAACTTACTTCTTCAGCTATTTGGGAGTTAAGAATTATCTTTTCACATGTAGGAAGATATAGGATTTCCCCCTCTTCATTTTAGACCTGCTGACTGCCCCAGCAGAGGCTCATCTTTTCTGTAGAGGGGTCCAGGATCCTGCCAAGAAGGCATTCATTAAATCCGGGGAGAATCTGGAATACTGGGCCATCAGTTCACTCTCTGAGGTAAAATGCTCACTTAGCTGTCAACAATCCTGGAGACGTTTTGCACACCTCTACAGCTACCTGCCAAAATAAAATGCCATTCAAAACAGAGAGGCTTCTATCTGTTTGATCCAAAAGATAAGAGAAAAAAGGATGTTTTCATTTCTAACAAATGCTGGCAATAACCAGACCATTGGAAACTGTCCCTTTTTTGCTTGTTTTCCTTGCTCTTCTAGACCTACTAGGGACTCTACTATTCTCTCTCTTTGAACATTGTAAATTTTTATCCAGTGAAAATTGCATTTGTATAAAAAAGTTTCAGGTCAAATTACTTAACTATTTTAGGTAGCAAAAAGAAGAGGTAAGGCGGTGTGATCACTGTAATATCAGCAACAAAAACAATAGCATCCAGCATCTAAATCAGGAAGGCTCTCAACTTTCCTAATGCTGTGACCTTTTAATTCAGCTCCTCATGTTGCAGAGACCCCCAACTATTAAATTCTTTCCTTGCTACTTCCTAACTACAATTTTGCTACTGTTGCGAACCATAATGCAAGTATCTGACACTGACCTTGTGGGGGTTGCCACCCACAGGTTGAGAAACCATGGATCTAAAGGCAGCTTCAGTGGGAGGTGTGAATTACTCTGCCAATCTTCAGAACAACCAACAAAGGTAGGCATTATAATGCTCAGTTTTCAAATGAAAGGTCGAAACATAAAGTCACTTGCCAAAGTCGCTTAACATAGGCCTGGGATCATCCTCAAGAAATCTTCTCCTCAAGAAGTCTCATCATTTTGCCACCAGGGTGGGAATAATAATAATTACTCTACTGCTGTTGGGAAGTCAATTGAGAAGCTAGGAATACATGTTTGAACAACACCTTTGGAGTGTCTTTTCCTCTCTGTGTTTGTTGTTTACCAACAAGGCAGTTTACAAAGTATTGAGGGAAGATTCTCCTTGCCAATCCAGCTTAAGGTTGCATAAGACAAGTTCTTTCTCTTTTATACATTTATTTTTGTGGTTAAAAAAAGTAAAAGGCGCCTTATACTTAAGTAAGGACAAAGTATAAGTCTTGTATAGCGTTTAGGTCAGTGGTTCTCAGTCTAAGGTCACGACTCCTTGGGGCTTGCATGACCCTTTCACAAGAGTCCCCTAAGACCATCAGAAAACATAGACATTTACATTACAATCCCTCACAGTAGCAAAATTACTGTTACAAAATACCAATGAAAATAACTTTATGATTGGGGGTCACCACAATGGGGGTAGGACGGAACAGGACCTGGCCTCCCAAAAGAAAGCCAAGCTCTCTCTCCCTTTCGTGTCACCAAGTCACGTGTTCTTTGAAGTAACCCAGGAACAGGCATACATAAGCAAGGAGGTATTTTTCAAATGTAGTTTCTAATATGATGTAGGTATGACCAGGCTGACAGAACAGGGCGTATCTGCTACAGGAAAGACAGTATCTCACAGTTTCCAAGGTGAAGGAGTACCACAGGCTACACATGGCCACCGAGACAAGCGTCAAGATTGGTAGAAGGCAGAAGGAGCAGCAAAGAAGGATAGGACCCAAGAGCCTTGACTGCGGCTCCCATTGACCCAGCAAAGAAAAATGGCTCAGGACCAATGCAATAATGTCAGTGAGTTCTGAAGCAAAAAGCAAGAAGACTGGAAAGGGATCCAATGTCAGAGCTAAGGGAGAGACAGGATCGATGACAAGAACCATCTGGTCAAGTTAAGGTCATAAATGTACTGTGAATAACAACAAACATATTTAACCAAAGTGAGCAGAAAATTTGGAGGTCCATGTTCTTTAGGCTAAATCTGAGGGATTTATGTTTGCTTTTTTTTTTCACTTTGCCCTACAGATTTTTAAAACATCATATAGGGATATTTTAGCTGCTTCTACCTTTAACGATGTTAAAATTCAGGCACATGCTTAGACACAAACACATGTCATAGGATGTAAGCAACGTGATACTTGGCATCACCTAGGAAACCAAGAGTTCAGATTTCATTTGAAAATTGGAGCAAAATGGCCCAGAAAGGGAACACTGGTGTGAGGTTCTCAGGAGACCTGGATTCTGGGTCCATTTTTGCCAGTTTTATACTTTGAGGAACATAATTTGCTTCTTCTGAACACAGATTTGTGTCACTTGTGAAACGACAGTGTTAGTTGGATTTTCTACATCCTTCTGATTCTAAATTCCGGGGGTCACCATGGCTTTTGCCTCATTAAAATCCTCTACAACCCATCACAGTGATTTTAAGTCAATCTACTTGGAGAGAAAGGGTAGCATTCTAATATAACAATCTCATTTCAACTCTGCACTGTGTGATCTGACCACAGCTTGTCAGCCTGGTGATTTGTGGATAAAATATTTTGTTCAGTACTTTAAGCTTTAAATTTTTATATTCATTTTTATACTTATTTACTTGGGGGAGGGGCTGTGCAGTACGCCTGTGGAGAGCCAATTCTTTCCTTCCACTATGTGGGTCCTGGGCATGAAACTCAGGTCGTCAGGCTTTGTAGCAAGTGGATCCATCTTGTCACCTCCCCTTTTAGTTCTTCATGAAACTTTTCATAAATATAGTTGGCTATTACTCTAAGCTCTGCATTGGTTTTTCTTAATAACTCACATAACTCTACCAATGTGAGCTGCTCCTTCCCAATATTTTTGTCCTGGGATATTTCTACAGCTAAGGCAAATGGCTTCAAATTACTACATCATAGTCATCTGGGACCAGACCTAGCCCTTCTCACAGTGGTAAGACCCTGGGGAAATGGATGTTTTGCTAGAAGGCCAGCAGCTGTAAGGTGGAAATGGGTTACTTGCTGTCAGTTAATCATATGGCTAAACCTTTTGAGTTCTCCAAACGAGATATACTTACATCCTGGGAGAATCGGGCTTAACCGGGATTTCCTTTTGCTATCTGAGCTTGAAGACTGAAAAAAAGAACTTGAACTTTTCCCTGTGTAATGTTGTGCAGAGTCCCAGAGAAGAGCAGCTGCTGGGCACAGGGGCTGTGGAAGTTGAGATCACGCCAGGGAGAGCGATGGATGTAGCTTCGCCAAGGTGGAATCAAAGACTCCAATTCTGGTGCATGTAGAGTTGATATTAGGAGATTTCTTTCTGCACTTAAGAATCTGAAGGCCAGAGGTGGAGGGCAAGTGTCAGAGATAAGGAAGATGTAGCCTTCTTGTCCTCCTCTGTCACCAACCATAAGGGATGAGGAAGGATAACAGGATGTACTACCCAATGACAGTTGTCTGGTGGAATCCACCCACAGTGTCTCTTAGTTCTGCCAGCTTTCATAGCCTATTTCCTTAGCTGGCCCTTTCTCCTCTCTGGCTAACTTTTACTTGGTTTATTCTGTGGAGCAGTCAACAGTGAAACAACCATAGAAGATGCCTGCTGCCAACTGCAGCCATGTTGGCTAAGGAACACCTTATGACAGGAACTATGAAGACGACATGAAGATTTCTCATCTCAGACTTTACCAGATGACTCCAAGTTTATTCTGAAAATGGATCAGATACTGTGAAGTCGATGTTTACTGTGATGTCTATTAATAAAAGACGACTGAACAATGCAGTTCTTTCCACAGAAAGTTTTATTTGGCTTTCATAATCAAATGTTCCTTACTACCTATGTATATAGAAACAGGACAGCTACTTTTGTGTCCATAGAGCTAAAGATAAACTGATTGTATAACAGAATTCCTTCAAGCAAATGCCTCATAAGAAAAATTTATTACCTAAAAATTTCAAGCACCATGTGGCGTTTTGTATGATGAACCAATAAACTCATTAACATCGAGTAAATCCAAACACAACACAATGAAAGTCCTAACACAGTCCACAGTAACCAACCAACTTTAAAAATAATATCTTTGTTATGTACTAAGGTTAAAAATTCAGCAAATTCTTTATATTTTTTCCACTTGAGATCATGAGTGGTTTTCTACTTTCCTGAGAAACACACTCTTGTGGCTTTTTGATAAAAGTAAATAGACATCCCTGCTCTATTTGACTAAGGTTTTGGGATGGGGAGACAAGTGTATGTACAGATTTTTTTTAATGTAAAAATTCTTAGAGTCTCTATTCAGTGTGGATTTAGAAAGAAGATGTGTTTATAATGTTAGTCACCATGGGAGTGGTGTGTATGTGTGTGTGTGTGGGGGGGAAGGTGTGTTGGGAGGGAGGAAGGGTAGGAAACAAAGGGATTTGGCTGCAAAATTGAGTAACAGTTTGCAACACTTGGCTTCCAGTTGTGAAAGATGCGCAACAGTGGGGAAAAGGCTGGGCTAACAAGGATCCACTTGAGGGAAGCTTAATCTTGGTTGGCAGGCTGACTGGGAGGTCAGCTCGGAGCACGCCTTCTCAGCTGGAGTTAGGCTCCCTTTGCCAGGACAAACTATCTTCTGCATTTCAGCTTCTGAACTGAACTGCGGGTTCCTTCAGACAGGCAGCATCCCTGCCTCTCCCCTCAAAGGGTTGTCCCTCCACTGCCATGCAATGGCTGTACATATCATTTCCACCAAGCAAGGAGCACAAAGGGAAGCACTTCATATTGGTACGTGAGGGGGTGTGTGGTGTGTGCATGAGATCATTTTCCTTCCTTGTGGTGACAGTCCTTGTCTGGAGATGAAGCAAAATTCCCTCTGAAGGCAAGAGGAATAAAACAGATATGCGTGAATAAGTCAAATACTTGAAAATTAGTAATTGCTATATAATTTTAAAGAATGTTCAATATTAAGTTAATTGCAAATTTAGGGCACAAGAGTAGCATTCTAAGGGACCCTAGAGACTGTACTCCGATGTCTCTGATACTTTCCAAATATAGGCACTTATTTAGTGGGGGGACTTTTATACTGACTATAATGTATAGTGAAATTTTCACTCCTCGGTTTATCATGTTGCTGTTATAGTCACCCATTATTAATGTACATCAGGTTTGCAATAGCAAATGAATTGAAAGCCTCAGGAAGCCAAACATGCACTTCAGGCAAGGCTCTTTGTCTTAAGGAGGAGGTTGTCTCTAATGTAACGGGCTTCTAGCTGATTCGCAAGACCACACCACACTGATCTTCGTGTTAAGCTGGGTAATTACTTTCTTTGTCATCTATGTTAGAGAAATAGCTCCCTGTTCTGAATCATAGAAAGTCATCATGGCACTTTTGTGACACCCACTCATCGTGTTCATTCTGAGGATAAAAGATTCACCTGTTCAGGGAGGTTCATAATGCTCACCTGAGAGAGAATTTCAAGGACGGCAGTGACTTGATTCAACACACAGATCCAGCCACAGAAACAAACAAACACGGGAATCTTGCCTGGAAGCTAACTCATCAGCTTGTCAGTCTTTGCCATAGTCTTCAACTACTGTAGCTATTCAGACTCAGAGACAAGAAAAATTCCCCTGAAGTAGTGAGAACATGGCCATGTGCCCTACTAAATTGATAACTGGCACTCTACTGTGAACCAGAATGCTCGTTTTAGGGGGAATCAAAACTGCACTTTGCTCTGGAAGTCCTTGAGGGATACTTTTGCTACCAGGGCTTCATTAATTGCCCTCCTGGAAGGAACAGTCTGCACAATCAGCATGGGACGGAACTAGAAATTAGAAGTTTGTTTTTCTTGTGTTGTTGAGAGACTGGCCATCCAAAAACCACAAATCTACTTTGATCAATGGTAACATCCTTGGTATAAACTTGCAGACCTTACTGTTGTGGATGGTACCTACATGATAAAGATGTTATGGAGTATAAAAGTCAGGCACTCATCACAACGTGTTAGCACGCAGGGTAAGTTTCAATTATCTTTATTAAAGCAACAACTTAATCTAAATATGTTCATTCTCATGCATTCTGAAATAGTTTGCTGTGTCATGTGAGCTGACTTTAATTTCACTGTATTTTAGTAGGGACCGGGCAATGGTCATGCGTACTTGAATACCACTCCTCTCTTTTTCTGGTCCATTTTTGCCACTGGGATTCCAGCAGCTAATGCAGCCAATTATGTTAAGTTCGACACTACAAATATTTGTTGAGTGTTGATTAAAAGCCAAGCATTGACGTGACAGGTAGTAGAAAACTTCCTTCCCTGCAGGAGCTTGCAGCCAAATGAAGAGTGTATACCACAGGGCAGACGTCATGCAGTTGCATTCTGGAGTATTCCCCTTAGCCAAAAGGGGATGATCTTGCCATCATGGATGGGCTCCTTTGTGTATATCAGAGTACACTTTAGTGTCTTCTATTCCAAGTATACTCATTGAGGATAGAATATATGGGGTATGAAGCAAGATTCCTGCAGAGGAAGCATCTTTTAAATAATACCTCCACTAATATCAACCCCATTGAGAGTCTTTCACTCAGTAGGCAAAGTCATTCCATTTCAGAAATCCAACAATCCTTGTTCTTTCCTCTACTTTCAGATAAGGCATCCCTACTGGGCTCAACCACTGTAGCAGAAAAGTTAAACTGGGAGAGATGGGAGAAAATACATTTTTAAGATGGGACCGACCCACTTCCCACCACATAACTTACAGCTAACAAAATTAATGTTGAATTTCGAAATTTTCATAACTAGTTTTCCATGATAACGCACGGACTCTTCTTTTCCACAGCTACCGGGCATCCAGTTCATGAACATAACGTGATATAAGAGAGTGAGTTGAAGCAGCCACCGGGAGTGAAAGAGTGCTGTGGAGGAACTCACATACGAGCTCCAATGCAATTCCACCAAATCTACCAAACGGCGAGAGTATGAGGTCGGCAGCTTGTTTCGTTCCCCTGAAATTCGTCAGTGTGGCTTTAGTGCTTGAGTGCGGCACGGCTCTCTGCTACCAAACAAGGCTCTACAGGGAAAATAGTGCAGTGGCGGTGAGGAAATTGAATACTGGAAGGGATTTGCCTGCTTGTGAAGACTTCCGCTTATCAAAAATATCAGTTGGAGATGTTTACATGGAAACATGCCACTTAGATTTATTCTAAATGTATGTGAATATTTGAACGAAATAAACCTTAACAAAGTTGCTCAAGGTAGGGCTTACTGTAGTTTTTAATTTATGTACTATGGCATATGCTTTAGGTTAAGTGCAAGCATATTTAAATTTATTGTTAAAATTAGTCAAATACTTCAGTTTGACAGAATCTGAAGTATTTTATTAAGGTAAATCAAAATTCGGTATCAGTTCAAAACTAAATATACTGTGACATATTTAATGTTGATGCTTTTATGGGATTGCTTGCTCAATGTTATTTTTATGATTTGGGCAGCTCTATGCTTTGGAGATTAAAAATCAATCAATTGGCTCAAATTAAAAACTGAGTTATGAGATGTCATAGACAAATTTTGTGTTTCTGAACGTCCTTAGGCATATTCCAGGGTGAATGCTGCCACTGGGACCTGATTTCTTCATTCATATCTCCTAATATGGCTACATCTTCAGCACCCTTTACTTAGAAGAAAATACAGCCAGAAGGAAAGACCCTGAAGATTATACTATTCTATGCACACATTGAGGCTTCACCAACTTTGTCACATCCATACTGGACACGATCTGTAAGGTATTTGTTCTGAATTTGTGTTATAAAATTGTTTCATACCTTGCCATTTAAAAACTATTTAGATTAATCCAGTCAATTAGCATCAATAGTTGCTGCCATAACAAAATCTCTCCTGGATT
>LOEQ01002673.1:44332-65808 GCA_001685075.1 Bramus lutescens | reverse complement strand
ATCTATCAATCTGAGTTCAATTAAGTGCTTCCCACAAGCACATACGCATGCGTTCATCCACTGGGGAATGGGGATCCTGAGGTGGTTATGTTCCCTGTCCCATCAAGCATGAACTGCCAACAGCTACTCAGCTAGGGGACAGAACCACTTTCTTTAACTGGCCTGGATCTTGCGTTGGTAACTGCAGCTGCTCTGAGCTCATGAAAGACACACAAGTTCCTCATCTGCCATAGCAGTTTAACAGTGCCAAGACTGGAGGGATGGAAAACGGATGCCAAGGTCTGGGAAGTGGGGATAAATGTGAATGGAGCTTGCTTTCAGGTTAATTTACCACTGAGTTGAGAAGAAACATGAGTAACAGAAAATTAACATGCAAGACAGTATCAGGGATGAAAAGCATTCTGTTAGAGTCAAAAGGAGGAAAAACTGAACAGCTTCATAGGGAAGAAAGTGTTTGGAGTAGGTTCCTAAAATCTCAAGTAGAATTTGCTAAATGAAGAGAAATCGAAGGGACTGGATGGAAACAGCATCATTTTTAGGCATTATCTAGGCTTCAGAATAGGAAACGTGTGCAGTCTGGGAGAAGGGCATAATGTAAAGTTAGAGATTTTTTTTAAAGGGTGTCCTAACCTGTGTTTGTTAAGGGACTATATAGTCCCGGACACAGGAAGCCAGGGCATCTCTACACAATGTAGTGGCATAGCTGTATTTTATTTCTTTGAGGAGAACGTTCTGAGTAGGCGGAGATACTGGAGATGGATGGGAGGAGTAGAAGGGGTAGGAGTTAATACTGAGGCCAGCAAGAAGTGAGGAGCACTACAATCAGTCTGAAGCAGAAGCCACGGGGAGGAGCCAGGTGGTAGAGTCTTAAGATACTTCAGGATCAAAATCAGTAGAACTTAATGACTGAGGTATCTACAGGGGCTGGGGTGGACATAAGGTCTCTTTTGTTCTATCCTGGGAGAATGGGCACATGGGGATTATTCACTGTGGCAGGCACTATTTTTATTTGTGTCCTTATTTATGCCCAGTGCTGCAGGGTATGTATAAATAAGAAAAACATGACTCATTTATTAAGAAACTTTTCAAAGTCACTCTATCAACACATGATACATATGGAATTAGTCTTTTGTCTATCTCATTCCTACACCCAACTTTTAAATCCTAGAAGGGGTATGAGATTTGAGAAAAAAGAACAAGAGGAGGAGGAAGGGGAGGAAGAGGAGGAGGGAGGGGAGGAGGACGAAGAGGAAGAAGAGGAATGAGGAGGAGGAGGAGAAGAAGCAGAAGCAGAAGCAGAAGCAGAAGCAGAAGCAGAAGCAGAAGCNAAGAAGAAGAAGAAGAAGAAGAAGAAGAAGAAGAAGAAGAAGAAGAAGAAGAAGAAGGCGGCGACAATGATGATGACAGCAGCTTTGGGCATTGTCAGAAAAGTCTCTGAAATGGTGCTGACCACAACCTTTGTATCTTCAAACACCTCTTAAAGTGGGCTACTCAGTTTGAGCCAGACTCAGATTCTAGTTTGGACTTACAGTGCAATTAGTGTTTGCCCCTTCCTGTCAATGTTCAACCTGCTATATGGCTATAAAATCTGGGATCTGGGATCCTCATTAACATCCTATCCTAATCACTTCTATGGCAAATACTCCTGGCAGATTATTTTTAAGTTTCTATGTTCTACTTAAGCCTTTCCCATCACATTATGTGTTGAAGTTTGATGCCTTTTGAAGGCAGAAGCATGTACCCTCTCTTTTCTTTTAGGTGGCAAGTGACACATTTTTGCCCTATTGATTTTAAGAATTTGCTCTTTTTATACACTGTCTTGGTCTTAATCTTTTTGTGTCATTAGACCACAGTATGGTTTCTGAAGGCATTCTACCATTGTTTGCTTGATGAGTCACGAACTTGATGAACGAGTGCAAGCTTATTATAGAAACACTGGAAAAATAAACAAGCAAGGGACAAAATAAGAACTCTCTGCAGACTCACCACTTGGCATTAATTTCAGGTAAGATTTTATCTATTTCCTTTTGGTCCTTTGGTATTCACACATTTCTACCTAGCTGTGGTCATAGTCTTCTCAAAATGGGAAAGCAAATTCTCTCAACATCAAATATCTTTATAAATACGGCATCTCTGTCTTTGTGAGCATTTATTCTCCCTGCAGTAGAGCTGAGGACTTTGGGGTTCAGAGAACTTGAAAAAAGTCCCGAACCAGGACTGATGAAATGGTTACAGCTGGTATGGATATTCTGATGTGATGGATGTAGTGCAAGAATTCAGGGAATCGATTGTAAATGGATATACAGTGCTTCTTTTTATTTTTCTTTTGGTTGTGCGTGTGTGTGTATGCGTGATTATGTATACATGCCTGTGTCCATGTGTGTGCATGCATGTGTACAATGGGTGTGCAAATGGATGTGTGCCTGTGTGTACATGCCTATGTGCATGTGAAGGCCAGAGCAGGTTGATGTTGAGATATTTTTCCTCAATCACTTTTTTACATTATTATTATTGTTATTATTATTTAGTGAGATAGGCTCTCTACTAAAGCCAAAGCTTGCTGTTTCAGCTACAGTAGCAAGCTAGCAAGCCCAAGATCCTGCAGTCCTCACTCTACAATTCTGAGGTTATGGACACACATCACCCTGTGCAGCTTTTATTCTGCTCTGGGGATCTGAACCCAGGTCCTCATGCTTATACAGCAAGCACTGAACACACTGAGTTATACCCCTAACGTGATAACATTTCTCAAGCACCAACTACACACTGGTTACTATTCAAGGAACTTACAGTTATCATTTTATTTAATCTTCACACACACACAAAAAAAAACTTGTGAATTAGGTCCTAGCAACATTTCCAGTGAGCAGGTAACTCATTGAATACATGAGGAAGTAATGACCCAACATCATATATCCAAAAATGTTTTACATTTGGGATTTGGCTACAAACAGGCTGATTTCAAACTCATGCTGTGAGCCTGACCCCCAAACACCACCACACAGCTTTATGCAGCTTCTAGGGTTGGGAGACATGCTACAGAAATAACAAAACTTAAGAGAGATTTTGGGAACAGATGTTAGTATGTCACAAACTTCATACTTAGAAGTTAGCAAAGGGCACTGGGAAGATGCAAAAGGAAGGGCAGCCTCGTTTCAAACATCATCATCGGTTGACTGAAAAGTATATCACTGTTGTTTATTATTGAAATAGTTTAAAATAAGCACAGTTGAAGGACTAATTATGAATGACTTACATTATTTTAATAATGTACTTAATAAACAATTTCTAACCATGTTCCTCAATACAATTATCTTAAACAATTCAACAAGGATCTGTTAGCAGCTACCATATTGAGTTGAATTATACTAGGCTCAATGACTTTAGTGAATACTTACTTATCCTTTGGGTATTTCTTATTTATACATTTGAATGGCATTTTATTTCTCTAAAGTGTATTCATACATACTTTCTCATTTATTAGATCCATCTCTGTGGAGCTGACCGGAAATAAGCATGTGAGCTAAGTTGGAAAACCCAGAGCCACCACTTATTGCTAGTAACCCCCATGCCATTGGTATTTCTTGAGTTCTTACTCTGGGCTAGGAACTGTGTTTGGCACTAATAACACACCAATGAACACAACAGATGGTCCTAGATGCCTTCACATGCACGGTCTGGAAAGCATATCAAGTATTCAATATGTGTGCATGTACACAGAGATACACGCTTACAAACTGCAGAGCGCCAACACTTACCCATCAGGAAATAAAAATGAGTGATATTTCTTAAGAGGGCTGGCATCAGATCAGTCTGTTTAGCGATCTTTTATTCCAGAGCCAGGCGAAGCAGCATTAGTCCAGATGGTCATCTGGTGTAGGAGGTTCTTCTGTCTATGTGTTGCTTTCATTGGTTGAATAAAAGAACTACCCTGGCCTTTTGATAGGGAGTAACTTAGGTGGGCGGTGTAGACAGAACAGAATGTTTGGAAGAAGGGCAGTGTGGCAGACACCATGATTCTCCTGCCCGAGACAGACGCTGGTTAGACTCATACCCATAAGCCACAGTCAAGTGGCAATACACGTTAATGGAGATGGGTTAAACTAATATGTGAGAGTTAGTCAATAAGAGGCTAGAAATAATGGGCCAGGCAGTGATTTAATTAATACAATTTCTGTGTGGTTATTTTGGGGGTTAAGCTAGCCGGGTGGTGGGACGCAGCCGGCTCCTCCTCACAACAGTCATCCTTGCCATGGTGAGATGTGGTTTTACTTTCCTTTTGGTGTTTTCCTTAGGCATTTCTCCGATTTCCCATTGTGTGTGAGTCTGTCTAACTGTGGGGGGAGCTTATTGGGGGGTAGATTCATCCTAGTGCTCAATGATAAAGGAAAGGAGTCTAGGAATCTATGAGAAATGACAGCTAGCTGGCCAAAGCATCGTGTCTTGGTTATTTTTCTCTTGCTCTGATGGAACACCATGGCCAAGGCAAATTATCAAAGAGTTTATGGGAGGCTTGCTTACAGTTTCAGAGGGTTACAGTCCATGACGACATAGCAAAGGATGGCATCCATCAGGCAGGCAGGCATGGTGCCAGGGCAGTAGCTGAGGGCTCCCATCTTATCTGGAAGTTGGAGGCAGAGGGAGAGAGAGACAGAGTAGGGTTTTGAAAACTCAAAGCCCACCCCCAGTGTTATGGCACACCTTCTCCAGCAAGGCCACACCTCCTAGTCAAGCTCCATCAGTGTCTTCAACAGAGTAGTAATAAAAACAAGCAAGCAAACAAACAAAAAAAAACAGAAAACAAAGCAAGAATCCAAAAACAAAACAAAAACCCTACAATCTTTCAAGTGGCCACTCCAGAGGTAGACTACTGTGGATATTCACTTTATATTGTTGATTTATCTATGTATGAAATGTCAAAAGAGATTGTACTTTCCCCTGAAATTCAAAATGTTTGTCCATGTGTTTTTTGTTTTATTTCCATATGCAAATGCTTTTCACTCTTCACACTGAGACCTGTGCTCATGGCTCGGCACTGAACCCATGGCTCAGCGAGACTCTGACAGGCTCTTTACGGAGGAACAAACAAGAGTTTGTGTGATAAGAAAAGAAAAAGCCGACTGCACAATTTTTGGATATGGAGGAAAAAAAGATCTCCAAGATAGATGCCATTTTAGAAAGAAAAAGCATAAACTTAGTTTATCCTCATGTGTAAATGGAAAACATATACCTAGCATAATAACCCAAATCAGTATTAATCCTTAGCAGCTAGAGAGATAGTCAACTAAAACTATTTAAGAGGTAAAAAATGTATTTTACATAATATGAATAAGACAAAGGAAAAGTAATAATATTCATTTGACCTCAGGGGCTGATAGGGTTAGGCCTGGTTGGTACTTTTGTTAATGAAATAATAATAATAATAATAATTAGCTACAGTGATAGGCTACCAAAAGAGAAAATAGTTCCTCAGGCAGTCAATATAGAATGGGAAAGGCAAGGGTGTTGCTGGGATTTAAGTTCAAGTGAGAAATGTAAGCTAAAGCTGATGAGGCACTGTAAGAAGAATATGCTTGTCACTGGGTACATGTATCTGTGTGTGTGTGCATCTATATCTATATCTATGTATATATCAGTGTATGCTAAGGGACTAACCATCATATGTATTGTATTGTAATGGATCTTGTTTCATAAGCACATATTTCAAATTCAGAATTGCTTTACTTTTGCCATAATTCTTAATGCTTCTATTGTAGTTAGGAAGTCAATTAATGACCCTTCCCAGCATAGGGAAACTATTCTTTCATTATTTCCACTTAATTGACAAGTATTTATTGGGTGCCTACTATTCTTGGTTCTCAAGACTGAGCAAGCAAATGCAACAAGGCAAAAAAAAAAAGCAAAACAAACAAAAAACCCTCTGTGATCTTTAATCTTTACATTCTATTCTAGAGACTGACAATTAAAAACAAAAAACAAACAAACAACAACAACAAAACAGATTAACTAGAATATACAGAGTAAATGGCAACCAGATAAACAAGCTACTGAAACCAGGTAGGGAGGGTCAGTGCCAGTTTTAAGGGGAATGGCTGGGAAGGGCTCAAAAAGTGGTGACGCCAGAGTAAAGCCCTGTAGGACATGAGAGAAGTGGGTGTGTGGTTGAATATTGATCATCAGCTTGACAGGATTGAGACTCAGTGACCAGCCCGGGAGGGACTATGTAGATTAGACTAATTGCGGTATAAAGATTTTCCCTAAATGTGAAGTACCATTCAGTGGGCAGGGGCCTGGACTGAAAGAACATTAGAAAGCGAGCTGAGAACATCTCAGCTGGGATGCAATGTGACAGGGTACCGAGTCTTCTGCTGCCATGCCTTCTAGTCCATAGTGGCCAGTGTAGCCTGTATCCGTAAACTATAAACCACAAGGATCCCTTCCTTCCTTAAATTTGTTTCCCCAGCTATTTATTTCATCACAGCAGTGCTAAAAGTGACTAACTCAGGGGCCTTACAGCCATCAAGGCGGGAGGTATTTCCTAGGTGGAAGACACAGGGAACCCATGCCCCTGCGCAGGCAAGGTGCAGGCCCCAGGGTCTGAAGGAGAGAGAGAAAGACATGGCGGCTGGAGTGCGTAGAGAAAGGAGAAAGGCTTCACGACGGTGCCAGCTTTTACCTTCGGTCTGATGGGGATGCAGGGGAAGGCCTGAGTGGAAGAGCCTCTTGACTGAATTACACGCAGGTGGTTGACTGTGTCCGGCAGGGAGCGGATGATGGGCGAACAGAAGCGGGAGAAGAGTGAGGTTCTTAAGCTCGGGTCACAACTTAAGCTGAGGCATTCTCCGTGGAAACAGCAAGTGGCTGGACCAGGGATCAAATTCTGGATATTTTCTGAAAACAGAGCTGACAGAATTTGCTGATGGATTGGATGTGGGCTTTGGGAGCGGGAGGGAGGAATCAAGAAAGAAGAATTTGAGGTTTTTGACCCGAGCAACTGGAAGGATAACATTGACACGAACTGAGATGAAAAAGACTGTGGGAAGGAACAGGTTAGGGAGAACACAAAGATGAAACTGGGCATTTTGACTTTGGAAGCATATTATATTTCCAATTGAAAACATTAGACATGTACTTGGGTACAGACAGCTTGCCTTCTGAAAACTCCAGGCTGGAAACAGAATGTAGGTGTATCGAAGACAGAATACTCTTGAGGTCACTCCCATAGTAAGCAGAAGAAAGGACAAGAGAGAGCTGGGAAACCCTGAAGGCTAGCCTGTGATATAGAGACCAGCATAAAGGATGGTGTCCTTAGCCTCAGGAACAAAGATTGGGAGGCTGCGTCCAGTGAAGGAGGAAGATGAGGAGATACCACTCACTGTCTGGAATCCGAGAAAAGACTGGTCAAAAATGAAGCATTTTCCCTGTAGTTTCAACACGAGGACAACCTATGGAGTTTAGCACTTAGTCACTGGTGACCTTGAATATGATCAATTCTGATAGAGTCATAGGATTAGATTATACCAGGGCTGGATTTCTATAGTCTGTTTGGAAATGTGTGAGACAGACACCTCACTTTCTCTAAGCAAAAGACATAAAACATATTTTGAATATTGAGGTAGAAACACCATGGCCCGTGGCTGGCATTTCAGTCCCTACCTGTTTCAGGCATGTGCTAAAGTACTTTACATGTATGATTTTATTTGACTCTTCACATTATAAATATGAATTATTACATGATTTCAATTGTATAAGTGAAAAATGGAAGTGTATATATATTTTTATGAGCTTTAAAAAATGACCCTGCGGATACGTGATAGAGATGAGGAGTGGGGGGCATTTGCTAAGCTTCTAATCTAATTATTTTGTTTCCAAGCTACATTAGTTGCTCTTTGGGAATAACTCATAATAATTGAAAATTAAAAGTGTATTTTTCTAGAATGACTTTTGGTTTTGGTGTCTATGTGTGTGCCTGTGTGTTTGTCTGCACATGCAGGTGTATTGTATATGGAGGCCAGAGGTCAACCCTGGCCACTGCTACCTCTTTGTTTTTTTGAGATAGGATCTCTCTATGGCCTGGGGCTAGATCAGGAGGCCAGCAGGCCCTGGGATCAGGCTGTGTCCAGCCCTCCAGTGCAGAGATGGCCCCAAAGCTCAGGTTCTTAAGCTTGCACGAAAGTACTCTGTCAGTTGATCCACCTCCTCCGCCTCTCGTTTCTGGTTGCAATAGGAGTTTGTTTGGAAGAAACTCACGTACGTTCCTTTGATGTCTATTCTTAAAAATGGCACCGAAAAGCCATCGGCCTCAACATGTTCATGTTCACAATGTTCCTGTGAGGTAGATATTTTTATCCCAATTTTACATATGGATGGATGATAGAGATGGGTTTAGTGAAGTCGCATAAACTGCTTAAAGTTGCAGGGATTCTAAGAATTGACCCCATGTCCTCTGAAATTACATTCCATGCTCTTTCCACTACAACATGCATGTAAATTTAGTTAATTCCCAGGCTCAGCTTGAAATATTATATCTTTACTCATCTGTGTTAAATTGATTTCTCTCATTTGATGCACCATTATAACACTGACAGCTGGTGCCATGGGGGCCATGATTTTCGGAAGCACGTGTGCATGCATGTTTTAATTAGACTTGTTTTCTCTGGGAAGCCACATGAGTTGACTTTTTCCTTTATTCAGATTTTGTGTAACACAGCAGAAGGAAAGGCAGGTTTGCTGCATATTTGCTTATGCCTTTCACAATTCTCTCTCTTTTGGGGACGTAGCTAGGCCTGACGCTGTTGGGGAACTGCAGCGAACACAGATGGGGACAGAGGCTTCTGGAGTTTGCTGTGACTTGGCCTTGGGAATGTGTCATTGTTTTTCGAGAATGACATTTAGACCTTTCCACTGGACCTTGATCTCAGATTCTATCCACAATATATTTATTGATTGCTTTCTACTAGTATGCAATTACCATTTTTACTTTGGGCCAAGCCCTAGGGCCAACTAAAAAGGCAAATTTAGGGGCTGGGGAGATAGCTAAATCTGTGAAGTGCTTGCCTTGAAAGCACAGGACATGAGTTTGATCCCCAGAAAAGAAGCTGGTTGTAGAAGATGAAGTTGGGTGGGTAGGGAGGTGGGGAAGAACTGGGAGAAACATGAACAGAATCAACCTACATTATACTAAATCCTCAGGTAATTAATATGTTTTTTGTTTTTGTTTTCGGAGATGAAATTTCTCTGTGTAGTCTTGGCTGTCCAGGAACTCACTCTGCAGACCAGTCTGGCCTCGAACTCACAGAGATCCGCCTGTCTGTCTCCTGAGTGCTGGGATTAAAGGTGTGCACCACCGCCACCTTGATAATTCATACATTCTTTTACAGTTGTATGTGGATGGTGCATGCTTGTCATTCTCGCACTGGGGGAGGTGGAGACAGGTGGATTCCTGGGGCTCCTTGGCCAGATGGCGTAGCCTACTTGGTGAGCTCTAGTTTTAAGAAAAAAAAAAGAAGAAGAAAAAGAGAATGGCTGCCAAGAAATGACATTTAAGGTTTTCCTCTGGCTTTCATGTGCTTTTGTACACACAATCAGGGATATCTACATCAACATATGCTCTTGTACACACACAAACACATGCATATGCATACACAGAATGCAATTATGATAACCCAGGCATGTGTTGAAAATTCTTTAATAGCTACCCTCCCATGAAAATACAACACCAAGGCCGGAACACCACCTGCAGGACCCAGCATGACTCAACTCCCTCCCATTCTCCTCCCACCAACACATCTTTGGCTTTGTTACAACTCACCATGCCTTGGTGTCCCTCGAAGTCTTCTGCTTCTATACAGGCACACACTTTTCTAGTTCCTTTTCTAGAACATTCTCTCCTCTACTTCAGTGTGCTACCTCTGCAGAGACCTCCCCGACCACCCAGTCTAAAGTGGGCTCCTCTATGACTTTGCAGTTTCTTCAAAACTAGTTGTTACAATTCAGAGTTACGTTTTGTTTGTAAGTTTACTTTATATCACTTATCCTGGCACACAGGTAAGCCACCCTGGTACAATTTCAGTTTTTAGCTACCACTGCCTGACATAAAATAGATGTTCAATAACATCTAGAATTAATGAATGCCATTTTGAAAACTGTGTTCTCAGTGTGAGGTATACAGAAACTGCCTAATGTTTAGTTTGTACCACCACCTTTAGCACTGTGATGGCATCAAAAAAATCAGTGGGTGGCAGAGAGTAGGTGTGCATAATTGGCACTGATACAACAGGATGCTTCTGGGACAGATGCCACCTGTCTGATCTTCTGTTACTGTTCACTGACTACCTTAAAGGCATTTAATCTATAGGGAAAGAGTATCAAAGGATTTGGGTTAGATACTACATTCAACTTTTTTTTTTAAAAAAGATAAACTTATTTATTTACTCTACATCCTGACCACAGCCTTTTCCCTCTTCCAGTAACTCTCCATCCTCCCTCTGCTTCTTCCCCAGCCCATTCCTCTTCTGTCTCTGGAAAAGACAGCTCTCCATGAGTAGCAACAAAACATGGCTTACCAAATTGCACTAAGACCAACCACCTCCCCATTCACCAAGGCTGGGTAAGGAAACCAAGCATGAGGGGTAGGATCCCAAAAGCCTATAAAAGAGTCAAAGACAGCCCCTGTTCCCACCATTGGGAGTCCCACAAGAGGACCAAGCCACACAACTCTCAGCCCTCCTATACACAAATGATAAACAGGCTGAGAAAGAAACTAGAAAGAAAGAAAAACACCTTCATTACAATAGCCTCAAATAATATAAAATATCTTGGTGGAACTCTAAGCAAGCAAACGAAAGATCTGTATTACAAGAACTTCAAGTCTTTGAAGGAAGAAATTGAAGAAGATATCAGAAGATGGAAAGATCTTCCATGCTCATGGATTGGTAAGAATAATATAGTAAAAATGGCCATCCTGTCAAAAGAAATATACAGATTCAATGCAGTCCTCATTAAAAAAATCCCAATACAATTCTTTATAGACATTGAAAGGACAATATTCAACTTCATATGGAAAAGCAAAAATCCAGGATAGCTAAAACAATCTTGTGCAATAAAAGAACTTCCATAGGTATCACTTCCCCTGTTTTCAAGCTCTACTACCTAGTAATACTAATAAAAAAGGGTATGGTATTGGCATAAAAGCAGACAGGTGGATCAATAGAATTGAATCAAAGACCCAGTCATAAATCCACATATGTATGGACAACTGATTTTCAATCAAAATTATACAATGGAAAAAAGAAAGCATCTTCAACAAATGGTGCTGGCCTAACTGAATATCTGCACCTAGAAGAATGCAAATTGATCCATATCTATCACCTTGCACAAAACTAAAATCCCAGTAGATCAAAGACCTCAACATAAATCCAGATATGCAGAAACTGATAGAAGAGAAATTGGGAAATAATCTTGAATGCATTGGCACAAGAGACAGCTTCCTGAACAGAACACCAATAACATAGGCACTAAGAATGACAGTAAATGGAACGTCATGAAATTGATAAGTTTCTGTAAGTCAAAGGACACCATCAATAGGACAAAACAACAGCCTACAGAATGGGAAAAGATCTTCACCAACTCCACATCCAACCGAGGGCTTGTTTCCAAAATACATAAAGAACTCAAGAAACTAGATATCAACAAACCAAATAATCCAATTAAAAATGGGGTACAGATCTAAACAAAGACTTCTCAACAGAAAAATCTCAAATGGCCAAGAAACACTTAAGCCATTATCCTTAGCCATCAGGGAAATGCAAATTCAAACAGCTCTGAGATTCCATCTCACACCTGTCAGAATGGCTAAAAATCAAAAGCAAAATCAACATCTCATGTTGGAGAGGATACAGAGCAAGGGGAACACTTCTCCATTGCTGGGGGAAGTGCTACCTTGTGCAACTGCTTTGGAAGTCAGTGTGGTGATTTCTTAGAAAACTAGGACTCAATTCATCACAATACCCAGCTATACCTCTCTTGGGCATATTCCAAAGGATGTTTAATCATACCACAAGGAGAATTACTCAACTATGTTCATAGTAGCTTTATTTGTAATAGCCAGAACCTGGAAACAGCCTAGATGCCCCTCAGCTGAGGGATGGGTAAAGAAGATATGGTACATTTACACAATGGAGTATTACTCAGCTGTTAAAAACAAGGACACCAGGAAATTTGAAGGCGGATGGATGGAAGTAGGAAAAAATCATCCTGAGTGAGGTAACCGAGACCAAGAAAGACAAACATGGTATGTACTCACTCATAAGTGGACATTAGCTGTAAAATAAAGGCTAGCCATGCTACAATCTACATTCAACATCTACAATCACGAAACTGGAGATGTGGAACCACAGACTTCCACTCTCTCTCCTCTCCTCCAGTCCAGTTCCCCTGTCTCACTCCCAGCTTTGTATCATACCACCTGCTGTGGCCTCCCCTCCCCACCACCCCCATTTCCAGCGGATCAAACAGATCTCTTCCAACCTTCCCTCCCTCAACTCCAGCAGGCACTCTCTGGAAACTCTGGCCAAGCCAGCCAAGGAGGCAGGGAGGCCAACAGCAGATCCTCGTCTTTTCCCCATTTCTCCAAATTACACCCCTCCCAGTCTCCTCCCCAGCTCTGCGGTGGACTTTCTGTGTGGTCTCTCCACACTCTCTGACCCCATTACCAGGGGAGTAAGCAGGTCCTTGGGTGGAACATCCTGCTTTTCTCCCTCCTGTGAAGCTCCCCAGCATTCTAACCTATCTCAAATCCTATCAGCTCCCAATACCTAGAAACACATTCTAACCAGAATCCCCAGTCGCCATATCTGGCAGGATCCCAGAAGAATTTCTTACCAGCCAACACCCAGCTCACAGGACTCTCCTAAGAACTGCAGAGGGCATCAGAAACCAAGGAAGAAAACACTCACCCAACAAGGACAAGAGCAGCCAGATAGCAGCACCTAGACCTACAGTCATCTCGAACTCAGATGCATAAATGCCAGCATAAAAACAGGATCAGAACAGCCAGGACAATATGTCTCTACTAGAGCCCAGAAACCCTACGGCAGTAGACTCTGAGAAATGCAATATAGTTGAAATATAAGACAAGAATCTTTAAATACCTGCTATGAGTATGATAGAGAACCTTAAAGAGGAAATGAGGAAATCTCTTAAAATCTATGAAAACACAAACAAGGAGTGGGAGGAAATTAATAAAAACAGTTCAAGACCTGAAGGTGGAAATAGAATCAATAAAGAAAACCCAAACTGAGGGAAATCTGGAAATGATAAATTTAGGAACTCAGATAGGATCCTCATAGGCAAGCCTCAATAACAGCATGCAAAAGATGGAAGAGAGAATCTTAGGCATTGAAGACGTGGTAGAAGAAATGGATCCCTTGGTCTAAGAATGTTAAATTTAAAAAACTCCAGGCATAAGCCATCCAAGAAATCTGGGACATCATGAAAAATCATAGAAGAAGGGAAAGAAACCCAGGTTAAAGGCACAGAAAATATTTTCAACAAAATCACAGAAGAAAACTTCCCCAACCTAAAGAAAGATGTGCATATCAAAGTATGATGAGCATACAGAACACCAAAAAGACTGAACCAGAACAGATATTTCCCTTGGCACTTACACACCAGAACACTAAATGTACAGGACAGAGAAAGACTCTTAAAAGCTGCCAAGGGAAAACACTAAGTAATAGATAAGGATAGACCTACTAGAATTACACCTGACACTAAAAGTCAGAAGAGCCTGGACGTATATTTTACAAACTCTACGAGATCACAGATAGCAGTCCAGACTATACACAACAAAAATGTCAATCACAATAGATGGAGAAGGAAGATATTTCACGATAAAACCAAATTTAAGCTGTATCTGTCTACAAATCCAGCCCAACAGAAGACACTAAAAGGAAAACTGCAACCTGAAGAGGTTACACAAGGAATAAATAATCCCAGACCAGTAAATCAAAAGAGGGGAACACACCCCCCCACCACAACAACAACAGAAGTAGGAATCAACATCACTGCTCATTAATATCTCGCAACATCTCAATTCCCCAATAAAAAGAAACAGACTAACAGGATGGATGAAAAAATAAGACTCACCCTTCTGCTGCATTCAAGGAAGCACACCTTAACATCAAGGATAGGCATTACCTAAGGGTAAAAGGATTGAAAAAACGATATTCCAATCAAATGAATCTAAGGAACAAGCTTGTGTAGATATTTTAGTATTTGTCAAAATAGAAACAAACCAAAAACCAATCAGAAGAGATGGGGAAGGATACTATATACTCAACAACGAAAATCCACCAAGAGGATATTGCAATTTTTAATATCTATGCACCAAACACAAGGAACCCAAGTTAATGAAAGAAACACGACTACAGCTTAAATTACATATTGACCTTCACACACTGATAGTGGGTGACATCCATAAACCACTCTTGTGAATAAACAGGTCAACCAGAAAAAACTAAAGGGAGAAATGCTGGAGATACTAATATTATAAACCAAATGGATCTAACAGATATATGCAGACTATTTCACCCAAACACAAAGAATATACCTTCTCAGCAGCTCTTGGAACTTTCTCCAAAATTAACCATATATTTGGACACAAAACAAGTCTCAACAGATACAAGACAATTGAAATAATACCCTGACTCCTATCTGACCATCATGGATTAAAACTGTACAAAAACAAAACCAGAAATAACAGAAACCTTCCAAACTATTGGAAACTGAAGAAGTCACTAATGAATGAAAAGATAGGTCATGACAGAAATTAAAGACTTTTAGGATTGAATAGAAATGAACATGCAACCTACCCAAACTTATGGGACACAATGAAGGTGGTTTTAAGAGGCATGTTTATAGCACTAATTGTCTACATAAAAAATTGAGGAGACCTCATACTAGTGATTTCACAGTACACCAGAAAGCTCTAGAACAGAAAGAAGAAACCGCACAGAAAAGTAGACAGCAAGAAATCATCAAATACAGGGCTGCAATCAATAAAACAGAAACAAACAGATGAACAAATGCAAAGAGTCAATCAAACAGAGTTGGGTCTTAGGGAAGATCAGTAAGACTGATAAATGCTTAGCCAAATGAACTAAAAGGTCTAGAGAGAAGATTAAAAGAAATGAAAAGGAGGACATAGCAACAGCCACTGAGGAAATAGATTTGGAAGGGTATACTTTAAAAATCTGTACTCTACTAAATTGGAAAATCCAAAAGAAATGGATAATATTCTCAATACATACTACCCACTAAAGTTAAATCAAGATCAGATAATCAATTTAAACAGACTTATAAGGCCTAGTGAAGTAGAAACAATAATTAAAATTCTACCAACCAAAAAAAAAAAAGCCATGGCCAGATGGTTTTAGTACAGAACTATACCAGACTTTCAAAGAGGAGTTAATGTCAATATTCCTTAAATTATTCTACAAAAGTGTCAGGTGTTGGTGGCATGCATTTTTAATCCCAGGAGTCAGGAGGCAGAGGCAGGCGGATTTCTGTGAGTCCAAAGCCAACCTGGTCTAGAGCAAGTTCCAGGGCAGTCAGAGGTACACAGAGAAACTCTGTCTCAAAAAAACCCAAAATAAATAAATAAATAAATAAATAAATAAATAAATAAATAAATAAATGTGTTCCATAAAATAGAAAGAGAAGAAACAGTGCCTAATTCATTTTCTCTGAGCACAGTTACCCTCATATCTAAATCACCTAAAGACCCATCAAAGAAAGTTACAGAACAATTTCCTTTATGACCATAGATGCAGAAATTCTCAATAAAACACTTGCAAACTGAATCCAAGAACACATTAAAAAAATCACCCATTATGATCAAATAGGTTTCATCCCAGACATGTTGTGGAATGTTATTTTAAGATGTGTTACATTTGTTTACGCTGTGGAACATTTGTTTTAATGATGCAAAGATGTGTTGCATTCTTTTATGGTGCATTTGTTTAATTCTGTGAAGCTGTATTACTTTGCTTGTCTAAAACACCTGATTGGTCTAATAAAGAGTGCTGTGTTACTTTGCTTGTCTAAAAAACATGCTTGGTCTAATAAAGAGCTGAATGACCAATAGCTAGGCAGGAGAAAGGATAGGTGGGCCTGGCAGGCAGAGGGAATAAACAGGAGGTTCAAGGAGCAAGAAGAGAAGGAGAGGAGGACTCAAGGGGCCAGCCACACAGCTACACAGCCAGCCATGGACTAAGAAGTAAAGAAAGGTATAGAGAAGAGAGAAAGGAAAAAGCCCAGAAGCAAAAGATAGATGGGATAATTTAAGAAACAGCTGGCTAGAAACAAGACACGCTAAGGCTGGGCTTTTGTAAGAAAGAAAAGGTCTCTGTGATTTACTTGGGAACTGGACCACTACTGTCATAAAAACCCTCCCCTGCACATGGTTCCTCCCTACCACTACTGTCATAGAAACCCTCCCCTGTACATGGTTCCTCCCTACCACTACTGTCATAGAAACCCTCCCCTGTACATGGTTCCTCCCTACCACTACTGTCAGCTGGTTGCTGACTCAGCCTCCTGATCCAAGGTTAATTTTATTTAATAAATATTTGTAACACATTTTTGCATCACTAACAAAGGCAGCAGAAACAAATGTAGCACATCTTTAAACAGTTAAAATAATATCCTACCACACCCTCTTTTATATAAATGGACAGTAAATTGAGAAAGAAATCAGGGACCCATCACCTTTCACAGTAGTTAAAAAAAATACAAAATATCTCTGGGTAACTCTAACCAAGCAAGCAAAAGACTTGTATGATAAAAACTTTAAGACAGCAAAGAAAGAAATTGGAGAAGGGAGAGATCTCCCATGCTCATGGACTGGTAAGATTAACGTAGTAAAAATAGTCATCCTATCAAAAACAATCTACAGATCCAATGAAATCCCTATCAAAACTCCAACACAATTCTGCCCCGATCTTAAAAGAACAATTTCAGCTTCATGTAGAAATACAAAAACCCAGAATAGCTAAAACAGTTCTGATAATAAAAGAACTGCAGGAGGCATCACCATCCCTCATACCAACTTGTACTGCAGAGCTTTAGTAATAAAGACATGGGATTGGCACAAAAACAAACATATTGATCAGTGGAATTAAACTGAAGATCCAGACGTAAATCCACACACCCATGGACACCTGATTTTTTTTTTTTGTTGTGAAAAAAAAAAAAAGAGCCAGAAATACACACTGGAAAAAAGTCAGCATCTTTAACAAATGGTGCTAGTCAAACTGGATAGCTGTGTGTGGAAGAACCCAAATAAATCTGTACTTATGACCCTGAACAAAACTCAACTCCAAATGGATCAAAGACCTCAAGTTAAGACCAGACACACTGAACCTGACAGAACAGAAAGTGAGAAATAGGCTTGAACTCACTGGCACAGGAGAAGTCTGCTGGGGGCATGTTATTTTAAGGTGTGCTGTTTTTGTTTATTCTGCATTTGTTTAACTCTGTGAAGCTGTGATTCTTCACCTATCTAAAACACCTGATGCTCTAATAAAGAGCTAAATGGCCAATAGCATGGCAGGACCAAGGATATGGGGGGGAGCAGACAGAGAGTATACGTAGGAGAAATGAGGAAGAGGAGGAGCAAGAGAACATGAGGAGGATGCCAGGGGCCAGCCACCCAGCTATACAGCAAAGCCATGGAGAAAGAAGTAAAGAAAGGGAAATAGAGAAAGATAAAGGCCCAGAGGCAAAAGGTAGTTGGGATAATTTAAGAAAAGCTGGTAAGAAACAAATCAAACTAAGGCCAGCTAAGAATAAGCCTAACTAAGAATAAGCCTCTATGCGTGATTTATTTGGGAGCTGAGTGATGGACGCCCCCCAAGCCAAAAGAGGAAAACATTGCACAAACAGAAAACTTTCTGAGCAAAACACCATTAGCACAGTTACTAAGGTCAACAATTAATAAATGGGACCACGTGAAACTGAAAAGCTTCTGCATGGCAAAGGACACTGTCATTCAGATAAAGTGACAGCCTGCAGAATGGGGAAAGATATTTATCAACTACATACCTGATAAAGGGATAATATCAAATATATATAAAGAACCCCAAAAATCCTGGGTATCAAGAAACAAATAACCCATTTAAAAATGGAGTACAAATCAAAATAGAATTCTTAATAAAGAAAATTCAAATGGCTGGAACACACTTAAGGAAATTATCAACATCCTTGGCCATCGGGGAAATGCAAATCAAAGTTACTTTGAGATTTCATCTTATACCTGTCAGAGTGGTTAAGATCAATAAACAAATGAGAGCTCATGCTGGCAAGGAGTAAGGGGAACACACACCCATTGCTGGTGAGAGTGAAAACTTATACAGTCACTGTGGAAATCAGTGTGGTGGTTCCTCAGAAGATGAAAATCAATCTACCTCAAGACCCAGCTATACCACTTTGGGGCATATATCCAGAGGATGCTATATCTTACCACGAAAACACTTCCTCAACCATATTCATTTCTGCTCCATTCAAAATAGCCAGAATTTGGAAACAATTTAGATGTCCCTTGACAGCCAAAAGGATAAAGAAAATGTGTTACTATTAATAGAGTATTAATCAGCCTTAAAAAATGAAATCATGAAATTCATAGATTAATGGAAGAGAAAAAATTATCCTGAATGAGGTATACCCAGACCTAAAAAGACAAATATGGTATGTATTCACTTATATGAATATTTGCTGTTAAGTCAATGAAAACCAAGCTACCATCTGTAGAACCAAGGAGTTAGGCATAGAGTAAGAGACTAGAGGGGGCAGACATCTCCCTAGGAAAAGGAAATAGTTATGATGGAGAAGGAGCAGTCTGGAATGGAGGACTAAGCATCATGGAGAGGGGATGAAGGAAGCAATGTGAGAAGAGACAGCTAAAGTAAAGACCATCTGGAGACCCAATTGTTTTACCTTTATCACAATGGCTGCACTTTGTTTCCCCAGACAATGGCTCTGTTGCTGCAGCTGAAGGTGTTTCTACTGAAATCTCTATAGAGTCAAAGCTAGGGTTAGAGTAGCCCCTTAGCTGCATCTCTTTGCTGGAGTCCTGGAAGCCATTCCTTTCTACAACTGCCCCCCACTAAAAAAAAACCCATGCTAAGCTCCTCTCTGCTACATCTTGTTAACAGTTGTTCACCTCGCCTCTCGGAGCCCAGGTTAATTTTATTTAAGGTCAATGCAACATATCTTTACATAGTTAACAAAAGCAGCATGAACAAATGTAGTGCATCGTTGCCTAGTTAAACAAATATCCACAACACACAATACAGTGGGAGTTTCCTCAACTATATACATGTATGACGACTGTCTAAATGAGAATCACCAAATAATTGTGGAGACACAATCCCAAACCAGACATCTCTTGTCATCAAATGAAGCTTCTAGTACCAGGAATAGGTTGGTTACATCTAATCGAGTGGCCAAAGGGGTCTCATGGGAATGCCCAAAAGATGCAGGCTGGCTATAGGTTGCTTTACATAAACTGAAGGCAAGGCCTATTGCTGAAGACAACACCTACAGAACTCTGAACACGGAGGTTGAGCTGGTGTCTACCCAGAGCCTTCACACCTATAGGCGAGCGTTCTTGGTAGAGGAAAGGACTCTACATGCTACCTAAGGAGAAATGCAAAGACCAGCCAAGATACAAACCTTTTGATCTACAACTGTCTCTTGACAGATATGCCAGTGCAACAGGGGCACAAAGAATGTAAGCATAGTCAGCCAATATCTGATTTGACTTACGGCCCACTGCATAAGATGGAACCCATCCCCGATGCTGCTTGGGTGACCGAGAACTTGAGAATAAATAGCCCAGAGACCTCGGGGAAAACCAAACATTACTGTTCTGTGAAAGGAACACAGCAATAAAAACACTCTTAACGACATTCTGCGATTTTCACAGATCAGTGCCTTGCTCCACCATCATCAGAGAAGCTTCCTCCTGCACCAGATGGGAACAAATGCTGAGACCCACAGCCAATGAGCAGAGAGTGGGAAATCTTGGCCCGTCCAACCCTAAACAGGATGTCTCCATCAAACCCCTCCCCTCAGGGCTCAGGGAGCTCTGCAGATGAGGAGATGGAGAGAGCATAAGAGCCAGAGGAAATGGAAGATACCTAGAAACAAGTTCTGTAGAACACAACAGGGCGGGCACACACATGAACTCACAGAGACGGAGGCAGCAGGCACAGGGTCTGCACAGGTCTGCACAGATGGGGTCCCAGAGCAGAAAGGAGAAGTGGACACATGCCCCATTCCTACCCTAGAAGCTATCTCCAGTTGATAACCACTTGCGAATGAATATTTCGTTTTCCCCAAGGGAGTCTCACTAGAGAAACAAATTATTCTTAAGGATAGGCCTCTTGGCCAGCAACGACGGCCAACAGAAAACGAACGCAAAGACATCTTTGAAGGTTCCTTGTGTCATAAGGTCACGTTAAGGCTTTTTCTTATTTTAAGTTAAATTTTATCTTTTTAAATATTTATTTATTCTTCCTCCTCTCCTTCCCCCTTCTACAGGCCCTTTATGTATATACTATGGCTTCCAGGTTTGGGTTTTTATGGGATTCCTGAGTGTGTGAACAAGTCAGTCTCTGCATCTATAGCTGCTTCTTGTGCCTTTCCCTGGATTCATTTCCCTCTGTTTTTTTTTTTTGGCCTATTCTTGTGTGTTATTTCTTATTTTGTCTTGTTATATATTATTTCATTGTTATTCCTTCAAAGCATTTTTGTTTTCTAATGAGAGACACAAAGGGGATGGATCTGGATGGAAGGGGAGGTGGGGAGGAACTGGGAGGAGTAGAGGGAAGGAGAATTGTAATCAGAATATTATCACAGGATTAAAAAATCTGTTTTCAATAAAAGAAAAAAAATAGAAATGTGTAAACTTGTGAGCTTTCAAAGAAGATGAATATTTGTATCAACTTTTGATAAGAATAAATATGGATAAAGCTCAGCCAACCCTGTTAATCTCTCAATTTGGCTTTCTCACACTGCCCTGTCATGGGTCGCCGACATGGGCTAAAGCTGTCATTTTAGCTCCCTCTGCTGGTCAGAAGTGATGTGTTTGCAGGAGGCTGGAAGGATGAAACTCCTCTGTGCTTTTAAAAGCTGCACTCCCCTGGGTCCAGGTAAGGAGAATACATGGGCTTCTTAAAGTATTTTAAAGAGTTTCATTGAGATACAATTCACACATTGCAAAGCTTGTTCACTTCAAGTGTTCAATGTGGTGCTTACTATAGTAACAGAGTGTGAAGTATCACTATAATCTTTATTTTTCTTCTGCCACCAGCTCCTGAAAGTCACTAATCTCTTCCTGTTTTGGTTTTTAATAGAGATCTATCTATCTATCTATCTATCTATCTATCTATCTATCTATCTATCTATCTATC
>LOEQ01002673.1:17913-33045 GCA_001685075.1 Bramus lutescens | reverse complement strand
AGCCATGTGGGAGCTGGGCCAGACGAAAAGCAGGCCTTCTCCCCTTTCACTACAGTACACCTCCCATGTGAATATAATTCCAGCCATAGACAAGAAGGCGCTTAGGGTGCTGGAGGAGCAAGAGTTGAAAATGGGCGAGAAACTAGAGGGAAGAAGACAAAGTTACAATTATTGTAGAGAATGCAGGATTTTACACACAGGTAAGATATTTGGCTATGGATCATCTGTGGTGATATTTAGTTTGTGCTTTAACAAACAAAACTTGCCTGAACATCAAAGTGCAGAGCTAAGCTGCAAGTTAGTCATAGGGGCCAAGCAGGGGTGGCACACACCTTCCTAGCTCTCAGGAGGCAGAGGCAGATGGATCTCTGTGAGTTCAAGGCCACGCTGGGCTACTTGAGATTGAGTCAGTCTAACAGAGAAACAGAGCCAGGCAGTGGTGGTTCACACCTCCAGTCCCAGTACTTGGGGGTCATATGTCTTTAATCCCAGCACTAGGGAGGTGGAGACAGGAAGGGTGAAGAGAGAGATATAAGGCAGGAGGAGACAGGAGGCAGCGCATTCAGTCTGAGGATTCATGGACCAGGATCTTGCCCCATTCAGTCTCAGGACTCCCAGAGATAGGATGACCCAATCAATCTGAGGATTCGGTAGAGGTGAGAAGCAGTGCCTGGCTGCTCTGCTTCTCTGATCTTTCAGTATTTACCCCTATATCTGACTCTGGGTTTTTATTACTAAGACCATTTAGAATTCACACTATAATCATTGTTGGTAGTTGTGTCTTATTGTTTCTTTGTTGTGTTTTGCACATTTGAGTTTTTTTTTTTTTGGCTTTTTCAGTTTTCACTTTTCCAACTCAATTTTATTTTTCCACTGTGGATCTTCTCAGAGGGGGTCTATGAGATGTTCAGCTGTGGGGATTGGTGAAAACTGACATTGATTGGCAAACAGCTGTGTGATCCCAGCTTGGCTAGGTGCTAACAGGACCAGGGGTGAGGCTGCACACGGAATAACACGACAGCTAGATGGAGTCCAAACCCACCTTGAATTCTGTAAACCTGACGAGGGGCAGGAACACAAACGCCAGGCCCAGTGAAATTTGTCAACTTGTTAGGGGCTATGACGGAACCCCAGGCCTGAGGTTAGCTCTAGAGGTTAACCCTAAAGACCACTGAAGTATAAACGCTCATCATTTGATTGTGGCGGGACCTCTACAATCAAAACCCCAGCCCCACACTGGCCTTTGGAACCACTGGAGCTAACGAGCTAACGTTCCCATCTCTTGAAGGCCTGTGAACCCCGGGAAGTGGCCATGGCCCTCCAGTGACCTCTGGGGCCAGAGTCCTGGTTCTCAGGAGCGCTCAGATCCTCTCAGAGCTGGAAGCCTGGTTCATGATGCTCTCTGAGCCTACTGAAGTGGTTGTTCTCTCACATTGCTGGGGCCAGACGGCCTCAACATATTTGGATTGTAGTTTTCTCTCTCTTTTTTAGTGCTAGTGTGTACAAACATAGTTGTGTGTATGTGTGTTGTGCACACACAGGTGTGGGCTAGAGTCAGTCTTAGATGTTGATCTTCAAGACAGTCATAAACTTTGGTATCTGGAACAGTCTCTTATTGAGATGTAGGACTGACTTTTTAGGCTAGGTTTTCTGGCTTGCCAGTCCAAAGAGTTCTCTTGTCTGCCTCTACAGTGCTGGGGTTGTAAGAATGTGTCACAGCTCTTGGCCTTTTGTGTTGATTCTGGGGAATCACACTTGGGGGACTTATGTTTGCAATGCAAAAGATTTTTGGACTCAACTATCTCTCCAGTACCAATAACACCTGTCTGTTTCTATTTCTCTTTATATGTATTTTTTAGTTAAAATATATTATTTCCCTCTTTCCCTTTCCTCTTTCCAGTGTTTCCCATCCCTCTTACTTCCTCTCAAATTCATGTGTGTGTGTGTGTGTGTGCATATAAATACAACTTGCTCAGTCTGTTTAGTAACAACACTTGTCTTAAATAATTATTGTAAGAATTAAATCAAATGGAGTAACCCTTTTTATCATATCTGGCACACAGAAAGAGCTTTGCAATTGCTGGTTGCATTTTCTGTATCAAACATCAGCCATGCAAAAATAGTGTGAAGGAACTCAGGATGGGAATGAATAAGGTATTTTTCGTGACCCCAGATTTCAATACGTAGTCTTTAAAAAAATTCTTGTTTCATTTTTTTATAGGGCTGATTACATTATGATTTGTATTCAGGTGCTTCCATCCAGGAAACATGCTGCTAAGGCAAAGGCTACTGGAAGTAAATGAATGTGGATCCAGGAGTATAGTATGGGAGACTCTACTTTATGCGCAATGTAAGCTGTCTTCGCTACAACTGCAAAAATACACTTAGGAAGGTCGAATTGGTTCAAATTATGATGGACATAGGTCTTAATTTAACCTTTATATAAAGTAAGCGATTCCTATTATTTTATTAGGTGGATCTAATGCTTGTAAGGGATCTATTCTTTAGTATCTATTTTGTGTGTGTATGTGTGCAGTGGTTGATATTGGTCAGCACTAAGCTGATGAGTTCTGACTTTGTTGTAGGTATAGCCATTCACTGGATTCAAAGCTTCACTAGCTAACTATGCATGCTGGTTTTTACCCATAACTACAAAGTAACCTGGCCCTTTAACTCAATTAATTCAAATGTGGAACATTTGCTTCAGGGCATCACACAGAATTTGAGTTCATATATGCAGGTGTGAATTTTTATATTTATTAGCAGTTTGATATGTACTATACACCTTTCTAGAAGCTGGGGAGACATCAACAAAACCATCATTGATGTCATAAAGCTTATGTATCATACAAACAATAAAAATGTTAACATGTGTTTAATATGATTGAAAGTCATGATAAATAACTTGAGAAAAATAAAGCAAAATGAAAGGATGGGATGATATGTGTTCTAGTTTACGCAAACCAGGGGATGCTTCTCTGATTGGTGACAGTAGCAGAGACTTGAAGGAAGATGGTCATATATTGGGATAGGCATTTTCAAGTAGCATCAAGGAAACCAGTGTGGAGTCAAGTTAGGCTGCTCAAGTATTTTACCATGAGGTTCATGATTTGTTACCTCTTGCTTCTTGGGCAGCTAGCTACATGGTGTCTGCATCCTTAGGCCTCCTTCGGCAGCTTTGTGGCATCTCCTTGCCTCCACCTACTCTCCCTCTCTCTCCCTTCCAGCCTGGCTATATTCTATCCTGCCATAGGCTGAAGCAGCTTCTTTATTAATCAGTGGTAATAAAACATATTCACAGCATACAGAAGGGAACCCCACATCACCTCCCCTTTTCTGTCTAGATAAAAAGTAAGGTTTTAATTTTAACATAATAAAATTACATCTACAAAAAGTTATGAAGCAAGAATTATAGTTACAATATTTAGTCCATTTACATTTGGCAAATATTATATTATCAATCATATCTTTGTGAGTCTAAAGTTTGATATATAATTTATCTTTTATCATAACTATGGAAAACTATAACTATAACTATCTGTTTCAACTCTTCAAAGACCCCAGAGGATATAATATTAACTAAGTAAACCTGAAGTTCATGTAAGCAACTTCCAAAACTTCAAAATTGACAGAGACATCTTCTTGCTGCCTGGATAGTCACCCAAAATTCTTCTGTAGCATTGGGGCATCTATCTCCAGCCTACAGGTCCATACATAGTATCGGGTAGACTTTTCCATGAAGTACGAAATTTGAAAGGCTGTTTCACCTATCTTGGCAGTTTGTTAGTTACTTTCCTCTGTATCCTGTAGAATGTCTGACAGTTTCTTTTGTGAAGCAGGAATCCCAAAAGACAATCTGTTTTTTTGAATGTTCAACAGTCACTTTTCTGTGGGTTCTGCATGTCCACTTCATACAGCATACCATCAAGCAGTCCAGACAAGAGCAGCTTCTAGCCCAATTGACTAGCTTGTCATATTGAAGGCAAATTCAATAATGAGTTTCTTCAATGGCCATTAATCTCTCTGAAGTAATTGGTGCTACAAAAAGCAGACATGTCTCACTGTTGAGAAAAGTGCAAGTTTTTAAAACTTTTGAAATGCCATAGTCTATAAGTCTTTGAAAGGTTTGAAGAAGACCTATCTATCTGAAATATATTTCTGTACATCTAGAAAACATAAATAATGTAATTAAAAGTTTGATTATTATAAATGACTATCTATTAATACATAATTTTGATTATGCATTACATTTTAAATGAGCTGCACAAACACAATACCTTAAACAAGAGCAGGAATACATATGCACAGTGTAAGCAAATTGACCTTAAATTTGTATCAATAGACCAAGATCCATACCAATGCAAAGTATTCATCTCTATATCATATCTCCCTTTAAATAAAAACAAACATTTATAAACAAGCATTTTGGGAATTTGGGCATTGTTCTCTCCAAACTGCTTCCAGCTGTTTGTTGGGCAAAGTATTTTTAGGGTTCATGGAGATCTTTCAGGGGGTCTTGTTCCATCAAACCACATTAGCCTGAAAGAAATCCACAGGCTCTCATCTTTTGTGGAAACAAAAGCAGAACCTCTTTTCCAATGTAAAATATCCTTAGACTCAAATTTTGAAGTTAAGATACCTTTATGTTGGTTTAATTTAGCAGCCCTCAGAATCAAATGTCTCTCTGCAGTCAAAAAATTCAAAGAAAACACAATAATATACATAATCCAGACTCTATGTGTATTTTCCATCTTTACATGACTTATCTTTCCCTACTCATTTAATCTATGACTGTACTCTTATATTACTTTTACTGTCTCTTTAAAGACTTTTATTTTTTTATAACTATTTGTCTCTTTTTATAACCATCTATACTCTTTTTCTTCTCTCTCCCATGCTTACACATATTTTTTAAACACTCTATGACCTGTTCAGAGGTTTATTTCTATCTGAATATGTCTTTATTGCATATCTCTAATCATTTTCTGATCAAGAGCACTTTAAAAATGGCAAGCAACTTGGTTGCAGCAGCCCTGGATGCTGGCTCCACCTATCTTGGCCTTTGAATATGGCAGAGGTATGTTTACTGCCAGCAAGTAAGTGAGAAAGCCAAGCTCACTGCTCCCAGCTCCAGGGACACAGCAGATCTATGTCACCATTAAGCAACTTGTGGCACTCTGCTCACAAACACCATTTAAATGCTCTATAACAAGACCTCCTAAAAGAGCCAGAGCCATTCATGCTTCCAGCATGAACCAGGAAGGCTTCTCTTAAAGAGTTCATGCTGCTGCTTCTTGCTTCTAACAAAGAGAGCCCAACGGAGAAAATGCTGCTAACAAGAAGCTGTGCTTAACTCTGTTCTTTTGTATCTAGAATTCCTTTTCAAGCTCTCTCAAGTTTTATGTGGATGTAGTTGGCCCATGTTGGCACCATCTGTAAATGGAGACTGTTCTTTCATTTCCCAACTGCTCAGACCAGCATAATCAGATAGAAACTATATTAATTACAACACTGTTTGGCCAACAACTCAGGCATATTTCTAAGTAGCTCTTATATCTTAAATTAACCCATTTCTATTATTTTGCATTTTACTTGAGGCTCGTGATGTTTTACCTCTTGCTTCTTGGGCAGCTACATGGTGTCTGCTTCCTTCAGCAGCTACGTGATGGCTCCTTGATTCTGCCTACTTTCTATCCCTTCCAGTCTGGCTATATTCTGCCTTGCCATAGGCCAAAGCAGCTTCTTTATTAACCAATTGTAATAAAATACATTCACAACATACAGAGGGGAATCCCACATCATTAACCCCATTGGCTGCCCAGGGACTAAGTGCATCAACATGATTTATCTGATTGTCCATATTTTTATGTTTTATTTAAGTCATGATCAGTGTTCCAAACATGTATTGAACTCACCAATCTTTTGCTTTTTGGAAGATTCCTCTAATATCTTTTTGTTATAAAACTGGCGGTTACGTTCATCTGTTTCCCATGTTTGAAGAATGACTTGGAAAGGTAGCTCATTTGGTAAAATCCTCATCAAGAATGCATAAAACCCTAGATTTGACTCCTATCCTGTGAAAACTGGGTGTAATGGTACACAAGTGCAACCCAGTACCCAGAAAGTGTAGGCAATAGGGTTAGAAATTCAAGGTCAACTTCAACTAGATATCAAGTTCAAGACTGCCCTGGGCTATATGAAATTCTGCCCCCCCCATGGTTAATTATTGCTTTTCTTTGGAAATATATAGAAGAAGCAGACTGTTCCCTGGACTGGAGTGTGCTTTGTAGTGATTCTCTGGATAAAGGAGAGCACCAAGTCCATGATCAAAGGTCTTAGTTGAGCAAGCACAATGTGTTTAGACAGACCCAGCTTTTCCAGCTGTGTGGCCTCATATAAGATGCTTAACACCAATGGGTTTTAGTTTTCTCAGATGCATACTTATTGACTGGGATCATCTCTATAATAGAATGACTTCTAAGTTACTAAAATTCAGACTATGCAATGTGGTTAAAAAACATTTATAGTAGTTAGTAAAACAGTACAATGACAGTTGCTGCAGGGAACAGGAGAAAACACACACCCAAGATGGCTTGAACCGAAGAGTCTGAGTTAAGTGGCTTCAAGTTGGGTTGATGTTTTTTATTACTATGGAGCTTATCCTATGAAGTAATAAAATTATTATCTGCACTTTAGGGACGTGTCAGCTGAGAAGCAGGCATGCGAATTCACGCAGGGTCAAAGCCAGTAAATGATGCAGTTAGGAATTACTCTCCCAGGCTGTCTGACCCAGAGCAGGCTTGTCCTTGTTGGGCTCCACCACTCCTTTTAAGCACTAAGTCGGTATGCTTCTGGTGGCCACATTGCTTTGTGAACTGCAGTTAAGTGGAGCAAAATACCAGGCAGAAACTTTAAAAGTAGAATCATACTGTGATTATTTGTTTCCAGAGAGGGTCTCTCTGTGTAGCCCTATATATCAAGGAGCTTTGTATGTTGGTCAGGTTAGCCTCAAACTCCTGAGCTTATAGGCATAAGTTGCAGCAACACCTGGCCCAGAGATTTTGTTTTAGAAAGGGAAGGGAGTGTTGCAAGAAGGGCCTGCTTGTTTGTCCCGGCTGTTCAGCTAGCTTAACACCGAAATAACCACACAGAAACTGTATCAATTAAATTACTGCTTGGCCCATTAGCTCTAGCCTCTTAATGGCTAACTCTTACATCTTGGTTTAACACATTTCTATTAATCTGTATATCACCACATGGCAGTGGCTTACAAGGAAAGATTCAGCATGTCTGACTCTGGTGGCTCCATGGTGACTCTCTCCTGACTCTGCTTTCTTCCTCCCAGAATTCAATTCTGTCTTCTCCACCTACCTAAGCTCTGCCTTATTAGGCCAAGGCAGTTTCTTTATTCATTAACCAGTACAAGCAACACATAGAAAGAAGGACCTCCTACACCAAGGGAGTTATATTTTTAGAATACAGGGAAAGATTTTTGGTCACTAGAGGATACTGTGGAGACAATAGCCTCATGACAAAGCAAGTATCTTGACTGGACCTGACTCTTCAGACAGAGGTATCGTGTTTTATGACCATAGAGACCAGGGTCGCATAACTGTTGTTGAAACTACGTGCCTTAGTTTCTAGTGGCCATTTCTGGTGCTTCTGTCTCAGGGTACCTTTCCTGTTGCAGCTGTTTTTCGACCTCAGTGTGGTTTCCTCAGCCCCCATGGGCTGCCTTTTTTCACCCAAGAGGCTTATCCTGTGAATAATTTCCCAAAGATTATGTTCTTTGATGATGCTAAGTGCACCCCACTCTCCATTGGGCTTATCTGTTTTAGGTGGATGCCTTATCTAAATTTAATTAAATTTAATTGTGTTTATTATGGTGCTTTAAATGAGAATGCCCCCTTAGGTTCATATATTTGAATGCTTAGTCAGCAGGGAATGGAACTGTTTGAGAAGGATTGGGAGTTGTGGCCCTGTTGGAGGAAGGGTGTGACTATGGATAGGCTCTAAGGTTTCAAAAGCCCACAGCAGGTCCAGTGTCTCTCTTCTTGACTGCTGCCTGTGGGTCAGGATGTAAAGCTCTCAAATACTGCTCCAGTGCCATGCCTGTCTGCTAGCCCCCATGATGATCATGGACTAAGCCTCTAAAAACTATAAACAAGCCCCCAAAGGAATGTTTCCTTTTTTAAGCATTTCCTTGGTCATGCTGTGTCTTTACAGTAATAGAGCACTAAGAAATTTATTTATGTTGCATTTGTTGGTTTGTGTGTTTCTGGTGTGTGTGTGTGTGTGTGTGTGTGTATGCAACTGTGGTATGTGTAGAGACTAGAGGCTAATGTCAGACATCTTGTTCTATTGATCTTCATCTATCTTTCAAGACAGTCCCTCCTTGAGCACTGGAGACCTACCTGTCTCCATTACCAAGTACTTAGGTTATGGATGTTTACTATCATGCTGGGATTTTCATGACTGCTACAGCTCCAGACTCAGGTTCTCATGACTCATGTGATGCAAGTATTTACCTGCTGGCTCATATTTACTGTCTCCCAATTTTATTTTGACTCATTTCTCTGATCCTGCTTATGAGGTATTATAAGCATGTAATGATTAGGAAAAAAATCAGTATTTCCCGGTGATGTTGCTCTATTAAATCTAGCTTTGTTCATGTTGATATCAGTTTCTAAAGGCAAATTGATTGTATACTTAGGGTTGGAATAAATATACAAACAAAAGGCCACTTGATAAAGTTGATCAGATGAAATTAAATAAGGCACATTAAAATCAGACACATAAAGGTTTTCTAGGTATCAGAGTTGATGACTCTTAGAGTCCCTATCTCTATGCTTACTCACAGGGTAGCAGGAGACAGAAAGGCTGTATGTCTCCTGGAAGTACATCCAGAGAGTGAAGATGTGAAGTTCCCCATAGTCGAGGGACAACAGTTATTCTTTGCCTAGTCTTGAGCCTGGGCTAGTCTGGTGGAAGAGAATTCCCAAGTAGTTATTCTAGTGTTTATATTCTCAGAATAAAATGATCCACTTGAGGTTTACTCTAAAATTTTTTATTGTTTATATCTAGAGTTTATAAAGATATAATATGTGTGAAATCAATAATTGGGATGCCATACAGATGAGGATAGTGTGGTTTCCATATATTCATAATTTATGAAAACTATAAAAACACATTGTAGGGGATGGGGATGGGTCAGTGGTTAGGAGTACTCAATGCTCTTCCAGAGGACCTAGTTCAATCCTCAGTACTCAAAGGTGGCTAGTCTTTGGGAATTCAACACTATCTTGTTGCCTTTGTGGGCGCTGCATGGATGTGGTGCATAAGCAAACATGAAGCCCTTATAGATTCCTTTAAATTCAACATTCAAGAGGACAGTATTAAGCTTTCATCCTCAACTCTGATTTTTCACTTCAAAACCTGAACTTCTGTTATGAGCCAGAGGCAATAATTTTTCAGATATCTGTCTGCACAAATTGTGTTGGTTGGTTTCTGAACACCATGTAAATGGAATTACACTGTATAAATTCTTTTGTGCTTGGCTTGCATGATGAAAGTAATGTTGCTGATACTCTTTGGGGGGGGTGTATGTTCCTTTTTTATTGTCAAGGAATATTCCACTATATTTTGAAAATGGATCCAGCAGGCATTTCAGTACATTGTATGTTGGTTGAGAGAAAAATACAAGAATTAAAGACATCTTTAAAGGTTTTGGTTTGAAGACTATGAGAGGAACAATTATAGGGGAGAGGTAAGTGTCTGAGACAGGCTCATAATTTTGGACATAGAAATAATCAAGATGCTGTTTTATCTGAAAGTGGAAGTGTTGAGTAAGCAGTTGGATACTTGACTTTGGAGTTCAGAAGATTGCTTAACTAAAAGTATCTAATATCATACAAGAATAAATGATCAGAGAATATAGGACTGGGCAAATAGCTTAGTTGGCAGCATTATTGCCTAGCATTCATAAAGACTCAGGTTTGATTCCTACACTGCATTATTGGGCCTGGTGATACACATCTTTAATCCCAGCACTCAGGAGATGGAGGCAGGAAGACCAGATCATTCTTGGCTGCATTGTAAGTTCAAAGTCAGCCTGGGATACATGAGACCCTGTCTCAAATGAAAAGAATACAAAAGATTAAATGATCATTATACAGACAGAAAGTTTAAAGATAGAGTCCCATAACACCCCATAGTGTTCATGAGGAAATTGAAGTAAAACCAGCAAAAATTATGGAAAAGAGAAGGAATAATTTGGGAGCAAGAAGAGCCAGGAGAATATGCTACTCCAGAGATTCATTTTGAAATTCTAGCTAACATAATATTAGGGTATGTATTCACCATGCATTCAATTTAGTGAAATATGAAAATAATTATGATTTCTAAAAGGTCATAACAGCTGCACTAATAATACTTTGCAGTAGCGCATGTAGTGAACTGGTAGCACTTATAAAATTGGTCAAAATATTCTATAATTAAACATTTCAAAATGACAGAGGATCTATTAATCACTACTCTTCTAGGATGGCTGCTTACTTTGGATTTAAAGTCAATGTTTTGGGCTTTGTTAATCCCCAAAGCTGAGCTTTTCTCATAAGAGCACCAGCCAGGAGCAAGTTTCTCAGGAAACAGATTGCAGAACTCAAGACCCAAGAAAAACATCTCTAACCCACAAGGCACCCAATCGACGTTGAAAAGAAGTCTTGTCATTCCATATGAGCCAACAATTCACATGCGTGGACATCCTTTTAAAGAGAGCAGCGGGTTCGTTTCTAAATGTCAACTAAACTTGATGCTTTAGTGGGTGATACGTTCCACTGGCTGGATGAGCCAGGGTAAGGCTAATTCCTATCAGACAGCCACTAGTAGTTAGTTAGCCCAGCAATAACGCTGATGCTGTTTCTCCCAATCAGTGATTGCCAGCCCTGCTCAACTCTGCACTTATCTGCTGGCTTTGACTTTTTAATGAGAAAAACTGGCTTCTGGAACTCCACAGCTATTATAGAATTCCTCTTTGATGTGACTACATAGCCTTGGATTACTTATGATACATGACTAGAACGTTTGGTGCTAATAATGAGAAAACCACGTGGGCTCATCTGATAGTGCAACACTCATCCCGCCGATTGGAAACAATACACCCTGTCGTTCCCTCCATCTCCACCGCCCGTCAGGGTCCCCAGAAGCTGTACAATGCAATGCTACTGTGTGCCCTCCACACCCAGGGAAGTTGTACAGAAAATAGCTCTATAGATTGACTGGTGGCTTGGATAGTGATGCGTGACCTGTGCTAATGGAAGATGTCAGCGTTATTGCAGATGGCTGATCATGTGACTCTTTGGCCCTACTTAACAGTTCCTGGTTGGACAGAGGCAAATGTCCATTAGTTTCAACAAATTTTGAATGTAGGTTAGAAGGTATTAAATTTCCTCTAAGTGCTTTACCTCTTATTTAAAATCAAAACAAACAGTCAAACAAAACCCCTGAAACTTACAGGCTAGAAATATTTGTTCAGGAGAGTAAGGCTGATGTGAAACCAGCACTGAATTCAATATAATTCACAAGTGGTTGTCTTATTTTCCATATTTCTCCTTAGCTTCTGGAGTGTGTGTGCGTTTCCTGAAGCGTTTTTAGAGACGTAGAAAGCTGCTTCCTTTGCACAAATCTTAAATAACAAATAAAGACTTCACAAGGAGTATGTGTTTCTCCTTTTAAGGTTCATTGAAAACTAATAATGCCCCTGAAAAAGAAAACCCAACCATAAATTCTGACTAGAATGTGAGTGTTACCATGTAAGATTTTTCACTTTTATAAAGAAAAATTACTTGGGCATGAGTATAAGCTTCATTGAGTTTATTGAACTTGATTGGGGAATTGAATTGGACTGGTCTAGAAATATTAACATCATTATTCAACTTCTTTTTGCTAGGTTGTCAATTAACCCATCCACCCATTTATTTTGTAGTTGATGTCTACCATGGATGTATATTAGGTCTTTTGAGTATGATCCTCTGCTTGACTTAAAAATATGGATAATGTCGACTAGAAGGTCATGTGAATTCAATAAACTAGTGAATAAAGTAGGAGAAATATTACAAGATAATCTATTTGAAGTTCCTACTTAGGACTTTGTGGATGTTTGAACTCCAAAATTCAAGGTCACCTAGAAATAGTTAGTTTTTGATTATTTGATGCTTAATTATTTGTAAATTATATGCAAAGACTTAAAATGTTTTTATGAGTTTATATTGTGCAGCTGTGACCAAGACACTTGAGAAGGTGATGGAAGTGGAGGAATTACTTGTTTGGGCTCCTGATTTCAGAGATTCAGTCCATGGCCCTTGGCTCCATGGTACAGAAAACCCTGCAGGAGCATTTAGGAGAAGAGGCTGCTCATCTTATAGTGGGCAGAGAGGAGAAAGAGAATATGAACTAAAGACATACTCAGCCCAGTCTGGAACCTGGAATCCATGCTCACCAACCAGGCTGTCTTCAGCTCTTGCTAATAGGAAGTTAGGCCTTTGTGGCATCATGAAGGGACTTTATGGCTTCCAGGGAAGGTGGAGAGGTGGTACAGAGGGTGCTCAGGCAGTTGGTATTTACACTATCTAGGAGAACCATTTTAACATTTTAACAATGTACCACTAGGGCCAGCCAGAAGCTTAGTTGGTAAATGTACTTGTCACCAATCTTTCCGAGCTGAGTTCAATCCCTGGAACCCACATGGCGGGAGAAAACTGACTCCTCCAAATTGTTTTCTGATCACCACATGCATGCTGTGTCAGGTGCCCTCCTGCCCCCCGAGAATAAATAAGTAAATGTAATTTTAAAAGAAACGAAACAAGTCCTACTACTTATTCACTGACTACTCTCTTATCTCTGAATTTAATTTTTCTTCCTCAATTGTGTTACAACTAAAAGTACATGTTCTCATAGGCTCTGCCTGGCTCATAGAGACTCAAGAGGCTGTTGATCCACACAATAGATTTTTTTTTAATCTGCTGTGAAGAAACATTAAATTTGCAGGTAAATGAAGGAAACTGAAAAAAAATTGTATTGCGTGAGGCAACATAGGCACAGAGTAACAAACGCTGCTCATTCTCCCTCCTACGTGGATTCTAGCTTAGAATCTCTTATTTTGTGTGTCCAAGTTGGGGTACCGCTTGGACAGGAAAGCGGACCAAGACCGCTAGGAGGGATCCCTTGAGGGAGTGGGGATGGCAGAGTGTTGGTGAGATGAAAGTGGAGAGGGGAGGACTGGGGAGAGGAAAAGCCGAAGCAGGGAGGACACATGAAGGCCATAATCAAAACTCAGCGGGGTGAAAAGATCATTTAGAATGCTACTATTTGCAACCAAATTAAAAGCTATATAATTTATTTTATAAAAAAAGATCTTTGAAGGTTCTACCCTGCATGCCTCACCATTTCTTCCAGAAGCCAGGATTATTGAAGAAAAACCCTCTACTGTGTCAGGGGTTGGATGTTGGTTAGGGAGGGTCTAGGGGCACGCCCTCCCCTCTGCAAACAATATAGACCCTCACTCTTTATCTTGGTTGCCCACCAGAACTAGATGGTAAAACCTAACTTGAGGAAGATATCATACAGTTTGAATGCACGATATAGAGAAATTAACCTGAAACTGGCCTGGAAGTTTCCACCCTGCTGGTAGATTGCAGTCTGTAAGGTGCCATGCAGTCTGTTGGGGCGGTGGGGGGGGGCTGAGAATCTTCAGATCTAGGAGGTCAACCTGCCAGGCCAGAAAGTGCCCTTGGGCGACAGCAGCGCTGCTGTTATAGTGGGGTCCACAAGAGCTCTTTGTTGGACTTGCAACCCTCTACACTAGAGAGTTTGTACCTGGTACAAGCCCATGGAGAGGGAAATCATAAGCTTAGGGGGAGGGAGTTGAATACAGTTAGTTATTCAGTAAATTGACACAGTATCAAGTTGCCCTCAAAACATTTATGCTTACATGCAGAAATAAATGCTACTGAGCCCTAATCAGAGAAGCTCCCCTCTTGATTTTCTTTCAAACTTTGCTTTAAGTGTTGCATAATCTTTATACCTTTGTTATTAAGCCCTTTGAAGAAAACAGCTCAGAAAGTCACAAAATTGCATTATAGTCATTGCTAAGCCACTTAAATGTGACTCTTTTTTTTAAAGATTTATTTATTATGTATATAGTGTTCTGCCTGCGTGTATATGCCTGCACACCAGTTGAGGGCATCAGATCTCAGTACAGATGGTTGTGTGCCACCACGAGGTTGCTGGGAATTGGATTCATGACCTCTGGAAGAGCAATCTGTAGTCTTAACCTCTGAGCCATGTCTCCAGCCCCAAATGTGACTCTTTCCTGAGGAATTCAAGCCCATGTTTTGGGTGTGCACCGTCTTTCCCTTGCTAGCTGTTTATCTAAATACCCAGTGAGATCGCCAACTCTGCTTCTCTCTGGTTTGTCCCGAAATTGTTTTCTGTGGTGATGTTGAGGATCCAGCTTTATTGGGTGGAGGTCCCTGAGTGGGAAGGAAGCCCCTTAGGCTTCTGCTTGTCCTGCTGGGCTGTCTCTGCACTACTGCCAAAAGGCAGCTGGCCATTTAAAAATGCCCTGTGATGGGGAGGATGGAGAGTAGTCAGGGATGCTGGCTGCTCTCCAAGATGATGCCAGTTTTGTTCCCAGCACCCACCTGGGGCCGCGCACAACCCCCTGGAACTCCAGTTCCATCCAGGAATTCTGACTCCCTCTTCTGGCCTCCACGGGCACCCCACACACCTGACATGCACTTGCACACTCATTGAAAAAAATAATCTAAAAATGTCCTATGAAAATTAAAAGTATTGCTAGGCAGTTGTGATGATGCTTATCTGTAATCCAAACACTCAAAAAGGTAAAGGCAGGAGGATCTGGAAATCAATGTCAGCCTCGGCTCTCACACAGTAACCGCCCCCCCCCCAAAGAAATTAAATGTTCTGTGTGGTCACTTTAAGGCATATAGGGTTTTAAAGGTAATACCAAATAGTTAAAGAAGCTTGGACCTTTTAAAGTTTTTTGTTTGCTTGTTTTTTGAGACAGGGTTTCTCTGTGTAGTTTTGGTGCCTGTCCTGGAACTAGCTCTTGTA
>LOEQ01002672.1:119777-140028 GCA_001685075.1 Bramus lutescens | reverse complement strand
ATTTGGTGAGCTCCCATTAGATCAGGCACACTGTCTTAGTGGGTGGACCAACTCTTCACGGTCCTGGCTTCCTTGCTTATATTTTCCCTCCTTCTGCTCTTCAGCTGGACCTTGAGAGCTCATTCCTGTGCTCTGATGTGGGTCTCTGTCTCTATCTCCATCTTTCACCGGGCAAAGTTTCTGTGGTGATATTCAAGATAGTCATCAGTCTGACTATGGGACAAGGCTAGTTCAGGCACCCTCTCCTCCACTGCCCAGGGTCCTAGCTGGGGACATCCCCAGGGACACCTGGGAATCCCTCTAGAGCCAAGCCTCTTGCCAACCCCAAAATGGCTCTCTTAATTAAGATATCTTCTTTGCATTATACATTTCTACCTCTGATCAAGATACTTATATATAGTTTACATTTTGAGGTTATTGTCCTCCTTTACTGCAAAGTTGTTTAGAGATTGTTTAATATTCTGATATGAAGTCTTAGTCATTAATTTATATAGATATTAAGTATTATAGGTAAATAGTCATTCATGTTTGTTATACTTTTAGTCAGGCTAATTAAGTTCTTTAGACACATAGAGATTGTATTCTTCATAGACAGGTAATCGTCAACCACTTCAAAGATCTGTAGAACATGGTATTTAAATAACTTATGATTCTGTTGATGTGAGACATGGTTTGTTCCTGGCAGCACTGATATATTCTAGAGAGAATGATGAGCACTGAAGACACTCCACTTGGAGTTTGTCTTCTTGGCACAACTGGCCTTTGGGCAAGGAACTGTCCATGCCTTGACCACTGACAAAATGCATGGTGTCAAGACTGGACAAGCAGGAAACAAGAAAAAGACCACCAAACCTTGCCAAGACAGTTATAAAATTTTTCCTGCCTCTGAAAATGGTCTGTCAGTTACTCTAGGCCTTAGCCAAAGTAGGTTGCTTCAACATCGCAAATGAGACTTTGAATGATTGCTCAGGCAACCAGTTGTCTCTGTCATCTGCTGCACATTTTGGAAGCTGCTTGATTGCACTTCCTGACTACTCAAATAATATTATCTCCCTTCTCAGGCCTACGACGGCGTTGAAGATTAGTCATAGTTACCTTCCTCTTATGATCTAGCCAAACCATTTCCAGTACAAGACTTAGATTCCTTAGGATTGAATGTTTATTAAAACATTTAGTATAGTGTATATAGTTTTGTATTGGGTTTGGAACTCTCTTATTTAAACAAAGGGGAGAGCTGTTGTGGGAGATACTTCAGCCAATAGCCTTTAAGATACCAACCCACTTGGGCATGGACTCTTACACTATAATTGCCGAGGTATAGCGTGTGCTCACTCTCTTGCCTCTGGCTGCTGGATTCGGTTCCTGTTCCCTGTTCATACAGAGGACTGTGATCTAGGACTGTGATCTGTGAGTCTATCCCTAAATAAATAACCCTTTATAATATGCCATTCTGAGCTAGTGTGGGATTATTTTGCAACTTCCATCTTCAGATCACCTAACAAAACACTAAATACCAGACATGAGATTTCAAGTTATTAGCCAGGGATGTCTAAAAGACTCCCCAAAACATACAGCCTATTGCTATTTCCCTTGGCTACCACTCTCCTGCCCCCAGAAAGTGGAATGTTAGTCCCTATTGAAGCCACCATGCACTTCAGAAACAGGACCCAGAGGCCCCTGAGCTGGAACTGACCTGAATGACAGAGGACTAGTGTTCATGGCACCAGAAGGTGCCATGCAATGTTCCAAAGGAGGAAGGTAACCAATAGTCCTACTCAGCTATGACATCTAAGAACCGCATCAATAGCCAGCATGGTACCATAAACCTAAGGGTACTGTAGTGGATTGCATACCTTGGTGGTACCAATTGCTCTCTAATTGGACTTAAGACCCACTCAACGAGAGGGAAACCATGCCTGGTACTGGAAACCTTGCTAACTACTCAGTGCTGGTGGATTCATGGCTATTGGAGGAGACTCTACAAACCACTAACTTGCCAAACTACCATAATCCCTTACAACAATCTATACATTTCCCCATATATCCACAGAAAAGTGTAGTCTTCACCAGCGAAACTTCTCTTTGAAGCAGATAGAGACCACAATCAATAGAGAAGCAGTACTGTACTTCCCAGTCTGAATGAGTACACCTACAAAATACTCACTCCCACACCTAAGGCTCGGGGAATACTGCAGAAGAGGGACAAAAGACTGTAAGAGCCAGAGAATCAATGTAGCAGTTTTCTTGAACTGCCCGCTTCCAAATCATCACAGAAAACTTATTATTAGTTATGAACACTTGGCCTTAGTTTAGGCTTGTCCCACTAGCTCTTACGTAACATATTTTAACCTGTTTCTCTCTCTTCATCTATGTTTTGCCTTGGGGTTTTTACTTTTCTTTATGTATGGCCACTTTCCTACTTCCTCTATGTCTGTCTGGTGGCTGCATGGCTGGCTGGGCCCAGCATCTCCTTTTCTTTCTTCCTCGTTCTCTCTTGAGCCTAGATTCCTTCTCCTACTTATTCTCTCTCCCAACCAGCCCCACCTATCCCTCTACTTACTAACAATTGACTGTTCAGTTTTTTATTAGACCAATCAGGTGCCTTAAGCAGGCAAGGTAAAACAAATGCAATGCACCTTTACATAGTTAAACAAATGCAACACAAACAAATGAAATACATTTTACCTACTCTTCTGTGATACTGTGTCTTCTAGCAACATCGAACTATACCGGTAAAGTCTCATCAACCTGAACATCCAAACATGAACAATGACGATACTAAGGAGCACCAAAGTGGATGTGTAAAAACCCATGAGGCCTTAACCCTTCACCAAGAACGTTAGGCAGCTGAGGAAAGCTGAGAGCAGGAGAGATGGGTCTCCTCAGAGAAGAGCATACTAATTGGTTGTCCAATGCCAAGTGATCAGGCCTGAAAGCACATACACGAAAAACATTATATGGATGTAACAGGCTATATTTGGGAATATGTACATATATTCAATGATGTAATTATAATCTCAAAAATATTTTTAAGGAGTTAAAGGAATCCCTGACTTGAAAGTGGGGGTGCAAGGATCATATTTTCCAGGTTTCATGGCTACAGAAGAACACAAATTTCTCAAGAAAACTTGGGAATATGTTTGGCCCTCCAGGCCACTTGCCATGATCATGGCCTCACAGGGGAGCCTTAAAAAGGACCAAGTAAAACTACCCCCCAGGGACACACTTGGAATGGTCAGGCCTCAAGAATGAAGAGCTGGCCTTATTACAGATGGCTACCATAGTAACCAAGAAACTGCTGTCTGTCTGGGGGAGGGGGAGGGAGAGGGCTCACATGCTCAGACAAGCACACCTGAGAGATAGGAAGAAGGGCAGAGGGGAGGAGCTCAAGTGCCCAGCCCTATAAATGCACAGCTGGTCTGCAGCAAATGCCCTGCACCCTCACTCTGAACCTCTGGGTTCCTCTTCTGCATCCAAGATCAGCACGGACAATGACCTCATCAGCGTGTCCCAAACCCCAGGGTCAAGGTCAGTGAATGAACTCTCTTCTGCTGTGGAGCTGACCTTGTATCTGACCTTGTCACCAGAGCCAAGCATTCTCTGGGTTTCTCAGCATTCACATCACANTGGCCTCACAGGGGAGCCTTAAAAAGGACCAAGTAAAACTACCCCCCAGGGACACACTTGGAATGGTCAGGCCTCAAGAATGAAGAGCTGGCCTTATTACAGATGGCTACCATAGTAACCAAGAAACTGCTGTCTGTCTGGGGGAGGGGGAGGGAGAGGGCTCACATGCTCAGACAAGCACACCTGAGAGATAGGAAGAAGGGCAGAGGGGAGGAGCTCAAGTGCCCAGCCCTATAAATGCACAGCTGGTCTGCAGCAAATGCCCTGCACCCTCACTCTGAACCTCTGGGTTCCTCTTCTGCATCCAAGATCAGCACGGACAATGACCTCATCAGCGTGTCCCAAACCCCAGGGTCAAGGTCAGTGAATGAACTCTCTTCTGCTGTGGAGCTGACCTTGTATCTGACCTTGTCACCAGAGCCAAGCATTCTCTGGGTTTCTCAGCATTCACATCACACAGGGCTCTATACTCAGTGGCGGTTGAGAGAGGTCACAGATTTGGCTCTCTTGCTCAGTTTTTCCCTCTCTAGCGTCTTGGTCTCAGAGACAACAGGACCTAGAAAGTGACACAGTGTGTCAGGAGAGTGCTCCCCCCCCCGTCCCCAACATATGTCCATCAGGATCTCAGTCTGCTCACCTGCCCTCCTGGCTGGGTCAGACGACCACATCACTTCGTCCACAGGAAGAGCTCCCCTGACTTGCCGAGTCCAATTTCAGAGGCTAGGAAAGAAGAAAGCCCAGTTCAATCTTTCTTGCTAGAAGTGGCTCCCTAGTTCCAGTTATGTATCAGTACCCAAGCATGGAAAGCCTTCTGCCAGCCCCCCTGACTCTCCATGTTGGGGTTTTGTCTCATTCTCTTCTCATTCGTAGGTGGAGGCTTTTGGAATCTCTCCTACTGTGCTTCTCTGTACTAACCTGTTCGTTTTCACGGTTTTCATAGCTCGTTATATTTTGGTCAAGTGAATTCCTTGGTTTTCCATCTTTCCTTCTATACTGTTTTTTATGAGACCCCTCCCTCTCTCTGATTATAGCCTCTCAGTTTTACTTTCCTTGCGTCTCTATCTTTATCTTTGTACATCTTACTACTTTTTATTTATTTGATACTTTTTCCTTCTTTCCTGTGGAAAGGGAGGCTAGGAAGCGGCTTATGGATGGTTCTCTTGCAGAGACTGTGATAACAAACATGCCTTCCACATTTTGTTGGGAATTTTTCGGGGTCGGGGGCTGGTGTTTGCAGTGTCTATCAGAGCCAGATAAGAGGAAAGAGTAGAGAGAAAACAAACACAAACAAGTGAGGTGTGAGCTACCTGAGATGAGAAGCAGACAATGACAATAATGGGGTGAGGGGGTGGAGAAGGTGGGTGAGGTCCTCCCTTCTCTAGATGTCTACAGCAGCTAGGATTTGTGAATGAGAGGCAATCTTTGAAGCAGCCCTTTGATGTGCGAAGTGAAGTCATAGGAAGACAAGAGGAAACGGAATCAAATCTAATCATATGATCTTAGTTCATCTTCATTTCCAAGGAGCAAAATGAGACAGCCTGTCAACTCACCCCTAGAATTGAATTTCAGACGTGCCTAACCCAAACCAAAGTCCCTCTGCCTCTACTGGGGATGGGGTTAAAAGTGGGGTGTGTTTTTTTTAATATGTGAACATTAATGTATTTTATTTTTCAGTGTAGAGGTTAGCTTTATAGGTCATTTTTAAATGATTACGTATGAGGGAAAGATTATATAGTGAAGGAAAATAATTACCCTTAAGGCACTTACCTTGAAGTAGCAATGTCATTTTAGTTTGTGCCTCAAATCTGACTCAAAATAAGAATTTTTCATTTATAAATAAATGTTACATATATTTGTGCTGTGAAACATGACATTTCTTAGTCAGGTGTGGCATCACACACCTTTAATCCCACACTGGGGAGGCAGAGGCAGGTGGAGCTTTCCAAGTTCTTGGCCAGCCTGGTCTACACAGTGAGCCTTAGGACAGTCGGAACTGTTTAGTGAGAGCTGCCTCAAACAAACAAATAATTTCTTTCACATGTTTGTCTATTTTCTGAAGTTCTTGAGATTGTAACCAGAGCTTTGCCCCTAGTAGGCAAGTTCCCTCCTACTGAGTTGCATCTCCAGTACACCCTGATGTTTTCATATGCCTATATATGAAACAAGGATAAACTAAGCCAGTTGACATATTTCTCTCCTCATGAAAGTATCCATTTGAGGTGAGGATGGTTAAAAACTATTTGCTCAGCAATTTTCAAGTGTATAATACATAATTATTAAATGTAGTCACCATGTTGTACAATAGATGTCAGAATTTATTTTTTATGGTTATCTCAAGGTGTGTGTCTTTAGACCAATCCCTGCCACTGTCCTGCCTCAGATGACCACCTCTCTGCTATCTGTGCCTTTGACATAGAGTTTTAGATGCCACATATTAGTGATATCATATGGTACTAATGAATTAATTTCTATTGGTTTCATGTACAATATCCTTTGTTTAGTCCATGTTATCCAAAATTAAAGGATCTCTTAATTTTTAAGGTTGAATTATATTTTCATTAATTGCCACATTTTAAAAATGTCTGTTAATTTGTTGATGGATACAATCATTAATTCTACTTAACTATTGTAAACAACACTACATTGAACACTGTAGTAAATATGTGTCTTCAACATTCCAATTTAATTTTCTTTAAGTATGTTGAATCAAATGATATATATATATATGGAATTTTCTGGGAACCCCCATAATGTTTACTATAACAGCTGAATTCATATCCACAAACAGTGTGAAAGAGGGGTCCTTTTCCTCTACATCCTTGACAACACTTATCTTTCATATCTTTGTTGATGATTTTATTTTTAATTATATGATTTATTTTTATTGTATTTAGATTTACTTTGAATTGTGCTTGTGTGTGTACACACATGCATGCTCATGCATATATGTGAGCCTAGTACCTGTGGAAGAGGGAATCAGATCCCCCCAGAGCTGGCGCTACAGGCAGCTGTGAGCTGCCAGACAAGGGTGCTGGGAATTGAACCTGGGCCCTCTAGAAGAGCAGTGTACATCTTAATTGCTTAGCCATCTCTCTAGTCCTGACTTTATATGTATATGTGGAGGAGATTTGTGCACCTGAGTGCAGTGCTCACAGAGACCAGAGGAAGATGGCAGTTCTCCTGGAGCTGAATTACAGGTGCTTGTCTGCCACCCTATGTGGGTGCTGGAAACCAAACGTGTCCTTTGCAAAAGCAGTTCGTTCTCTTGCCACAGAGCCATCAATAGCCCCTCTTTCACTCCCTTACAGCACCATTTTAGCTGGTGGAAGTCATATGTCACTGGAGTTATAGTTTGCTTGCCTGATCATTGGTAGTGTTAAATTTTATATTTTCATTTGCCTGTTGAGAAATGTCTATTCAAGTCCTTTATCTATTTTTTATCTAATTAAATTGCATTCTGTATGTGTGTGTGTATGTGTGTGTACAGCATTATACATCCCTATGTATGTATGCATATGTGTGTGCATGCACATGGAGGTCAGAGATGTATGTCTGGTGTCTCCTCCATTTCCTCTCTGTCTTAGCTTTTCAGTCTCTCTCACTGAACGTAAAGCTCGCTGACTCAGTCAGGACTCCACTAAGGTCTCAGATCTTCCTGTTTCTCCTCATCTTAGGAAACACGTCAAGAATCTGAGCTCCATGCAGGCATGTGGTGTTTCCCACAGGTCTGGTCTGTAGTATCACCCTTTGTCTTCGGTAGTCATGGATGAAGACTTCACCCTTAGCTCACAGACTGTGTGCTGTCATAATTCAGAATATGGAAGGCTTCAGAATTGCTTCCTTTTCAGGATCTACCACATATTGTGATTAGCTAAGGGCTGATTTTCATTACAACCCAAACTATCATATTTCATTGTTTATAGTGTATTTTTATATATGGGATAACATTAGTTTAATAATAATTACTTGGGACTTTGAGGGGCCCAATAAGTACTTACTGCTCTTTCATCTTGTATTGGGTAAACTGAAAAATATGAGGGAGGGAAAGAGCCAACAGAGAGAGGGGGTCAATACATTACCTTTGTCAACAACAACAAACGAGCCTACACGGGCTTCAGTGTGCCCGCTGTTAGGTAGGCTTATTCCCCAGTCACTGGCAGCACCAGACAGCACCAGAGCCTCCTAAACAGGGGCAGCACCCAGCCTAGAGAGCACAAGAAACAGGTTTCTCAATTTAAAAAAAAAANAAAAAAAAAAACACCACTTCCTGTCCTCTGTCCTTTGTGACAGAGTATGAAGCACAGGAAATCAGATGATCCCTGTCGTGTGGAAGGAAATAGCTAACCCGTAAGAGAGAGGCGCCTCTCTTCCCCCTCTCCTTCCCCGCTTACCAGTACCCACCACTTTACTCAACTACCTTGTTATGTCTCTGGTTGTCCGGCTTCCAACTGCATAGCTGATCCCCCAGTTTAATTGCTGCTCTTCTGAGATGCTCTTGGACAATCTGAAAGTTCCTATTTTACTTGCAGATGGCTCTGAAATGATCAGAACAATGGGTCAGTTAAACCAACTATGACAACACTAGACCCAGAGAGAGCTGGTTCTCGGTTCTGTTCTGCTGCCAAGCCACGTGCGGCTTCATTGTCCAATATAACTTATCAGCAAGTCTTCAATGAGATTAAATTGCCTCATTAAGGGATATTAACAAACTGCAGGCTCAAACAAGATGATGTATGTGAACTACTTTGGAAATTGTCGCTAATTTAAGAGACCACAGATCCTCCAGTCTTTGAAGAGGGAATCAATACAATTGTGAATGGTGCTTTTTCCCTTTGCAGCCTGCAAAGGAAATTACGATGTTCTTCTGGTTTAGCGAAGAAATCCCACAAGTGTCTTGTGAATGTATACAGAGATATTATTTATAAAGCTACGGATGTTGAACCACCATTACTCTTCATGAAAACCATTGTAAAAACATTTCAGGGCTAAGATTAGTTGCAGAGGATGTAACAATTTCAACCATTTAGTTTTTAATTTTTAAGATTTATTTTAGACCTAAAGAGGTGGCTTTGTGGTAAAGCACACTGGCTGCTCTTTCAGCAGGCGTAGGTTCAATTCCCAGCACCCATATGGTGGCTCATAACCATCAATAATTCCAGTTCCAAGGGATCTGATGCCCACTTCTTGTATTTACAGGGACCATGCATGAAAGCAGTACACGGACATACATGTATGCAAACATCCATATACATAAAAAACAAATTTATTTTTAAAATTAAAGAATTATTTATTTTTAAACATTTATTTTAAATTATTTATTTATTATTATTTCATGTGCATTGGTGTTTTGCCTGCAGGTAGGTCATGTGAAGGTGTAAGATCTCCTGAAGTTGGAGTTACAAACAGTTGTGAGCTGCCATGTGGGTGCTGGGAATTGAACCCAGGTCCTCTAGAAGTGCAGTCAGTGCTCTTACTTGCTGAGCCATCTCTCCAGCCCTGTTTTGTTACTTTTAATTATATGTAGGTGTGTGTCCACATGTGGGTGTGTGCATACGAGGGCAAGAGCCCATGGAGGCTACAGGCATCAGACCCACTGGAGCTGGAGTTACAGATGGCTGTGAGACACCACAGTGGGTATGGGAACCAAATTCAGGTCCTCTGAAGAGCCACAGCAAGTGCTCTTAACCACCAAGGCATCTCGCCAGCTCCCTCTGCAGTTCATTTTAAGACATTCTTTGTCAGAATATTTTTTGAGAGTGAGAATATTTTTGTTTTGTTTTTACGATAGACACTATATGCTTATCTAAAACTAGAGAACTGACATTTTCTTTTTCTTATACTTTTTAAATAAATAGAAGAACATAGGATTTTTAAGGAAAGCATGGACACAATAACTATAAAGAGGCAAGAAGGTCAAAATACAAAATGTGAAAAGCAAGCTGGTAAGAGCGAGCATTACCCAATGGCAGTATGAGGCAGATAGCCCTCACCAGTTCTATAGTGCCCTGCACATGTAATGTGGTATGTTGCTTAAGAATTCATTTGTCTATAATAGCATAGGTGTCAAAGAGCTGAAGAGGTCACCAGATATCACTGTCTTCCAGAGTGGCCCACCAGCTCAGAACCCCCTCCCTGGAGCAGCTCTTCCTCAGACACCGTGCCATCTCTCTTACTGGGGACAGTGACTCAGTGACAGCAGGAGCAGCAGAGCCATGAGATGAGGTGGGTGTGGTTTGTTTTCTACAACCCCATGTCAACACAGATGCCTGACTGCCCAGCTGCTGATGGCACCTCCCAAGGCACTCGATGCTGGCCAGCACAGAAGGTTATCTCTTCTCAGTGAACTACAGGCAAGCATGTGTCCATTAGTGGGGCTCAGTGAGTCCTTGAGTCATATTACAACTTCTTCTTAGCCAAGTCCAAGAAGTCTATAGATTGTAGCTCACTGATGAATTATGTTGCCCAATCGTTAGCTTGGTTTCAGCATGTCTGAGAGTGAAAGATTTGGGGCCATATTAAACTATGCTCTCTGCCCTTCCCTTCACTTCCCTTTCCCGACACTCAGAGTAGTCTTAAATACAAGAACTTTCCAACATGAAGATGATAGGACTGGGCCCAGCTGATGCCTTGATCAACCGAGAAACCTCACTTAAAGGGAACTTAGTGCTTCACAGAGCGAGAAATGGAAGGAGCTGGGCAAAGGGAACAAAGGGCTCACAGAGAAGGCTGATGGGAATGTACAAAACAGGAAATAGAAGAAAAACTGGCAGTGAGAAGCAAGCTAAGCAAGGATACATGGTCCCTTTACGCACATATGCTACATCCTAACTCCAAACAAGATGAAAAGCACAAGACTTAATGTGAGCATGGTGGCTTCCCAAGAGCTACAAGGTTTCCAAAGATGTACTGTGCACACCACTAACTCACAGAGGCAAAAGGATTGGATTGCATGTGGCTTGCACACAGATTCTTTCACACAAAGATGGTTGAATTGTTTCCACCAAATAGTGGGTAAATTCCAACTGCTGAGGGAAAGGTGTTTCCTGATTTAAAAAAAAACATGCAAGCAATGATAATCAAAGCCTCCTCCAGCATGCACTGGTGTGGCAGCAACAACTTAGAGAGTGAGACTGAGGAAAGGTGTGGAGAGGTAGCCATGGCTGCATCCAGGAACCCCTCAGTCATTCCCACTCCAGAGATGGCCCTGCTTAGTTTCCCCCAAAACATCAACACATTTACCACCTCAAAATAGGTACAAAAAAGACCAAACGCTGTCCTCGTCTGGAAAATACTACCTTCGTGTTGGCTATAATGGCATCTGCCTATAATTCCAGTACTTGGGAAGTGGAGGCAGGGGTCCAGTGTTATCCTTGGCAATGCAGTGAGTTCAAAATCAGCAGATGCTACACGAGACTTGGCCTCAAAATGGCCTCAAAAAAGAAAGAGTGGTGGGCAGAAAGAAAGAGAGGGGTTTGGAGAGAGAAAGATGGAAGGAAGGAAATGAACTGAATAAAAAAAGAAAAAGATTATAAAATATGCCTTAACTCTCTCTCAGGTCGGTCCTTCAAATGACCCTCTTTAAGTCAATCACCACCATCCTTCTATCACACACTCCACACCCCAATTTCTTACCTTTCCTCATCTGACCTGAGTCTCAGGTATAGCTATCTGATTCTTTCTCCTCGGGATGCATCTGGCCATAAGCAGTCCTTTGATGTTGAAGGATCTGGAACACATGTACCATTTCACAGGGCATCTCATCAATCCAGACTAAAGGGGAACCAGCTCTTCCTCAACTTCTAAAATGTGGATGTATGTATAGAGCCTCTGGTGACCCTGGCATTTCACTAGGCCATTATTCACAGATTTACCAGTGACTGCCAAGTTCCAAAACATTGACTGTCATCTAGAGAAAGCCTCTTGCTGGGCTTCTGGGTCCAGGGATCATCTAACCTTCCACACAACTGTACCCTTTATGTTTCTCCTGCCCCCCTCCTCAAACAGGCCCCAGACAGCAGACCTAAGGAACAGCAGCACAGTCTCAGAGTTCATCCTCGTGGGCTTTGAGCAGAGCCCCCCTTCCACACGGGCATTGCTCTTCACCCTCTTCCTGGCTCTCTACAGCCTCGCCATGGCCATGAATGGCCTCATCATCTTCATCACCTGGACTGACCCCAGACTCAACAGCCCCATGTACTTCTTCCTTGGACACCTGTCTTTCCTGGACATCTGCTTCATCACCACCACCATCCCACAGATGTTGATCCATCTGGTGACCAAGAACCACACGGTCTCCTTTGCCTCTTGTATGATCCAGATGTACTTGGTCTTTCTAGTGGGTGTGGCTGAGTGCATCCTCTTGGCTTTCATGGCCTATGATCGTTATGTTGCCATCTGCCACCCACTGAACTATGCCCAGATCATGAGCCCTCAGGTGTGTGTCAGGCTGGTGTGTTCTTCCTGGATCTTTGGGATGACCAATGGCATCTTTCTTGAGTACATATCATTCCAGAACCCTTTCTGCAAAGACAACCACATAGAAAACTTCTTCTGTGAGGCCCCCATAGTGATTGCTCTCTCCTGTGGGGACCCCAAACTCAGCATGAAGTTGATTTTTCTTGATGCCATTGTGGTGCTGCTCAGCCCCATGGTGCTCATTGTCACCTCCTACGCCCGCATCCTGGCCTCCATCCTTAGCAGATCCTCTTCCTCAGGTAAGGGGAAGACATTCTCCACTTGTGCCTCCCACCTGACTGTGGTCATNCATAGAAAACTTCTTCTGTGAGGCCCCCATAGTGATTGCTCTCTCCTGTGGGGACCCCAAACTCAGCATGAAGTTGATTTTTCTTGATGCCATTGTGGTGCTGCTCAGCCCCATGGTGCTCATTGTCACCTCCTACGCCCGCATCCTGGCCTCCATCCTTAGCAGATCCTCTTCCTCAGGTAAGGGGAAGACATTCTCCACTTGTGCCTCCCACCTGACTGTGGTCATCTTTTTGTACACCTCAGCCATGTTCTCTTACATGAATCCCCGCAGTACGCATGGGCCTGACAAAGACAAGCCTTTCTCCCTCCTCTACACCATCATCATCCCCATGTGCAACCCCATCATCTACAGCTTCCGCAACAAGGAAATGAAGGGGGCCATGGGGAGAGCCCTTGGGAGAGGCAACCTGGCTTCAGCTGCACCTGCCCAGAAGGAAACCCTCTGGAGAAGTTTCTTTCAGTGAGGGATGGAAGGTTTCTTTTTCCAGCCCTTGCTTCCCAATTCTGTAATGGCACAAGAAAAGAGTGTTTGCAGCCTCCTTGGCACTAGACTCAGACCTGGAAGTTCCTCCTGACATCTAAGGCTCATTATTTTTCCACGAACGTTACTGAAGAAAATGTGAGGCTTTCCTGAATTTTTCCTCTGTGTTCCTCAGGATTCAGTGAATACGTGCACTTAACTCTATCTTGTTTACATAATTCTTTTACATGCCATCCCTCAGGATAATTTTTGCACTTATATTTAGGAATAAATAATCTTTCAACCTTTTAATAAGCCATATTATTCTGTGTTTTAAAATATATTTCAATTGAAACAGAATTACATTCCTCTCTCCCTCCAGACCCTCCCAGCTCCTCCCTCAAACCCACCCGTGTTGATAGCCTCCTTTTCTTTGATTATTATAGTAACATACATCTGTCTTTATTGTTTATATATGGTTTCAGGACTGATCACTCTCCATTAGACACCCCCCCCAAATGCCAACACTACATAACTCTACTTGTTTGTGTGTTGTTGGGGAGGGGCAGGCAGGAGAAGTCAATGTTTCAAACCCCTTCTCCTAAATCCTTTGGTTTCTTTTAGGGAGACAGCCACCTGGCTGACACTTCCCTTCCACATAAGTAAGTGTCTCTATCAAGTTCTTCATGCCACCAGTTTCCTGATGTTTACAAGACCTAAATCATGTCCCATGCACCCTATTGCCTTCCTCCTGCTCCTCCACCTTTGACTGAACTCATATTTAAATCACTTCACCTGCCTTCTCACCAGAAATGGATTGATTTAATTCTCAGTATTCCAAGGATCACTACCCATGCTGTGTCCACCACTGAAGGAGCCTCTATTTGATTCTCTCCAGCTTCCTTGAGCTTCTTTCCTTAACCAAGCCTCCTTTTATCAGCAGTTTTCTTTATTTTCAAATTGCATAATTTTCAAACTCCTTTGATAACAAATAGGTTTTCTCTTAAAAAGGATAGGCCTGTTTCTCATTTCCCTGATGCTCTTTGATGGTGATTGTACTCCACGTGGAAAGCCATCAAATGGAGGCCATAGTCCCTCCATGTCCTGTGCATCACGTTCTGTCCTTCATAACAGTGACTCAAAGCAATAGCTTCACTCCACAGAACTGCGATCTTGTATCTAGAAACCAGAAAATTATGAAAACCTGGTAAGGAGGAAGAAATGTCAACACTGATATGTATAAAAAGCAATATATGTAGAGCCTACACACTCCTGTTAAAGAAAAGAAAAAAAAGAAAAACCTATACTGAGGTTAGACAGCAAGACTTTAAAACTATTACAGTAGGAGATTGAACTCAAATTCAGATTAGAGGGATTTTTCAAGAGCTTTTCTAGACAGTGTGGCAGGATACAAAATTAACACAAAAATCAACAGCCTTCCTATATGCCCATGACAATATGCTGAGGAAGAAATCAAGGCAATGATCCTATACAACATGCACATATGCATGGACGTACGAATGCACGCACACACTCACACAACAAAATCCCTCTACAATGAAAGCTTCAAAACTTGAAGAAACTGAGAAAGATACTAGAAGATAGAAAGATTGCCCATGTGTACTTTGCTGCTCTTCCAGAGGTCCTGAGTTCAATTCCCAGCAACCACGTGGTGCCTCACAACCACCTATAATGAGATCTGGTGCCCTCTTCTGGCCTACAGGCAGGATACTGTATAAATAAATAAATAAATCTTTTTAAAAAAGGCATGGTATTGGAACAAAAGCAGACATGTAAATCAGCAGAATTGATTAGGAGATCCAGATAAAACTCCATGTAACTACAACCATCTGATTTTTGACAGATGCCAAGAGAGTGTGTATCAACTTTACAGGATCTGTAATCACCTGGGAGTCAAGCTTCACATGTGAGGAATTCTCTAGCCTCTGAGGTGCCCATGAAGAACTATGTTGGTTAGGTTACTTGAGATGGAAAGGCCCACACTAGAATTGGGCAGTGCCATTCCCAGTTCTGAATAGGAAGCAGTGAGTTAGCAGAATACACGCATTTATTGCTCTCTGCTTTCTGCAGGTGCATACAATGTGACCAGCTGCTTCAAGCTCCTGATGCCTTCCCTTCCCTGCCATCATGGACTACATGCCCTTGAACTATAAGCTGCAATAAACTCTTTCTGTTTTATGGCTTTCGCTGGGGTATCTTACACAGCAATAGGAAAAGAATCTAAGATAATTAATAAGAATGCATTTTGCAAAAAGACAGACTCTACAACAAACTGGATGTCTACCTGTTGGTATCCAAAAATGAACTCCAAGTGCATCAGCATCTCAGCATAAGACTTGAAGCTCTTCCACTTCTAGAGGGAAAAACAGTAGATACGTTTTAAGATATAGGCTTAGGTAAGGACTTTCTGAGAAGGACTCCAGCCAACTATCAACAAATGGGACCTCAAGAAATCAAAAGGCATCTGTACAGCAAAAGAAACTGCCTGCCGGGCAGTGGTGGTACACACCTTTAATCCCAGCACTCCAGAGGCAGAGTGAGGTGGATCTCTGTGAGTTTGAGGTCAGCACGGTCTACAGAGTGAATTCCAGGATAGCCAAAGCTACACAGAAAAACCTCTGTTTTGAAAAACAAAAAGAGGAAGAAGAGAAGAAACTATCAACTAAGTGAAGAAACAGCCTACAGATTGTAAGAAAATCTTTATTAGTTATACATCTAACATAAGGGCAATATCTCAAGTATATGAAGAACATAAAGAAAATAAACATCAAGAAAACAACTCAGCTTTAATAAAAAGTAGGCTATGGAACTGAACAGAGAATTCTCAATAGAATATAATATTACATAATTTCCTCCTTCCCTTTCTTCCCTCCAAATCCTCCCATGGACCCCTCTTTCAAATTCGTGTATTTTTAATGTTGAATGCCCTTATTCACTAGAAAAATGCAAATTAAAGCTATTTTGAGAGTCCATCTCACTTCAGTCAGAATGGCTGTCACCAAGAACACGAATGACAGCTGGACAATGTGGCACACGCCTTTTATCCCAGCACTGGAAAGGTAGTGGCTTTGAGGCCAGCCTGGTCTGCAGAGGGAGTTCCAGGACAGCATGTGCTATATATTGAGATACTGTCTCATGAAGAGAGGCAGAGGGGGGAGGAAGGAAGGAAGGGAAGGAAGGAGAAAGGAAGGAAAAAGAAAAGACTGGGTTGGTGAGATGGCTCACCAAGTAAAGGTGCTTGCTTGCAGTAAGGTAATCCTGGAACTCATATTGGTAGAAAGAGATCGAAAAGGAGACCCGCCCTACAACTGGTCCTCTGCCCTTAATATAGATGCTACAGCATGTAGGTGCTTGTGCATACACACATACACAAAAATACATAAGTGTAAAAAGTGTTCAGAGTAAAAGTAAAGACTGATTATCAGCCTCTTCCTTCAACTGCTTCCGGGGCTGTCGAGAGAGCAGATCCTTATGCACTGTCTGGAGGGTAAACTGGGCAGCCACAAAGAAAATCATTGCAGAGTTTTCTCAAAAGGCCGAAAATAGAACTAACACATGATCTAGCTGTAACACTTCTGGGCATATATGCACAGGGCTCTTTATCCTGAATCAGAGACTCTCTTCATAATAATTAGTAAATGATATCAGCCTAGAAGTCCATCACCTAAAGAATGGACATTGAAAAATATAGTACCTATATAAAATATTCATCAGTAAAAACATGAAGTTTGTAGGGAAATGGAATGAACTGGGAAACATTATACTGAGATGACCCAGGTCCATATGATGTATGTTCTGGAATGTGTGGGTCCTAGGGTCAAAGCTGTAGATTTGTGTGGTTAACTAGGAATGTCTATGAGAGCCAGGAAGTTAGAAAGAGGCCAAGGGCTGTGTGGGGTGAGGGGCTCAAGTGAGGGGAGAGAGTAGAAGTCATGTAAGGAGAAAAGCACGGGAGATCCAGGAGCTGAGCAGCTTTAAGCATGGAAAAGAACAGGTCAGAGTGATCAACGGAAGTCAAGAGGGTAAGAAAAGGCCTTATGAGATCTGCTTTGCAGATCTTAATACTTTCTAAGCTGAATAAAAATTTTTAAGGGGAGAGCTGTCTTGGAGAGGAAACAGGACCCTGTGTTGCTAATCAGTGTTACCTAAAAGGAAAGTAAACTTGTCCTATGTCTTTAAGAAGAACAGTAATTCAACCTTTGAGAGACAGGTTCCTACCCCACCCCAGACTGAGAGACAGGCACCATCTTCCTTAAGGATGGACCTTCAGTAGCTCAGGTCCTGGAAAGACCTTTCCTGGGTCATGAAACTGGCAGTAAGTTTCCAAGATTTATATACATATTAAAGAACCAGAAAAAATTAGAAATCACAAGTGTTCTGATTCTACAAAAAAAGGGGTGGACTTATAACCAAGAAGAACCCTGTCTAAAGTTAACCAACTGAGGGGAAGGTATAGGCCTTCCAGGTCACCACAAAGGAAAAGAAGGCCTCGTCTGCCCCTTGGAGCTTCTCTAAGTGTGAAATTCTAATCTGCAAAAACCCTTTGAAGAGGAAAAGAAAAATGGTAAAGGGAAGGCAGAGAAGAATAAAGTGTTCTTTGAGAAATTCTGAGAAATAACTTCATAGTCTTATAGCAGTGGGTCTCAGCCTTCCCAATGCAGCTTCCTAATGCAGCAACCTAATAATACAGCTCCTCATGTTGTGGTGACCCCCAATCACAAAGTTATTTTTGTTGCTACTTCATAACTATAATTTTGTTACCGTTATAAATTATAATGTAAATATCTATGGTTTCCAATGGTCCTAGGTGACCCCCGTGAAGGGTCATTTGACCCCTTAGGGGTCTCAACCCACTAATTGAGAACCAGCCTCTTACAGTTTCCGGTAACTGATAGACAATGAGATTATGAACCGGGCAATTCAGCAAAAGAGCAATCATTACTTAAGGGCCCATGCAAAGCATGGTCGGAGCGCAGATAAAAGTAGCACACATGTATTAGGTCCTAAGACCTTTACAGTTGATCCCCATGATAGTAGGATCATTACCAGATACTACCATCCTATTTGATAGCAAAACCGGAAGTTCCTAGTAGTTGTTTCTTTTTCTTTCATTCTTTTTTCTTTTTTCAGGTCACACATGATTTAAAGAACTTGGCTGCCATTCTCACTGAGAAGCCTTGGCCCCAGAACTTACCCCTCCTCTCTTGGTCTGGCACTGCTGTTGTCCTCCTGACCTCTTCCTCAGCAAATGAGATATTATCTGTAGACTACCTGCGTAAACCATTGACTGCGGGCCTTACGAGGCCCCTCCCCTCCCTAGAGAAACCCAGGTAGTTATGGTTAGAGGGGTCAGGGCTCGGGATATCCAGACTTAAGGGTTGTAAGGAGAGAAACCTTTTCTTTAGTAGCTGCCCCGAAGTTGTCACTGACCTCAGTTAAACTCATTGGTTCATCGGCTGCACTGGGGTGGAATTTTGTTACTGTCCTCAGTTCACCTCAGAGGTCCAGAAAAATGCCAGGAGGTGATGTTGGCTAAAGCCATGAAGACTATGGGGGAGTTGTAGGCTGCAAAATGGAGTGGGGTGCTGGCTGTTAGGACTAAAATTCCAAACAACAACAACAAAGAATCTATTTCTTGTAGATGTGCGTTCAACAAGCATGTCAGAAAGCTAGATGGGGCCGGAATGCTGAGAAATCAGACCCGAGGTGACCTCAAACTGTCCTTTCAAGGTCTCCCAGTTGGAAGGACTCACAAGCAAAACTAGTGCTTGTGCCAGGTCTCCCCACCTGCAGCCTCGGACTGTCACCCTGGAAGGGGAGAGCCCCACAGCTCTCCGCGTCCCAGCCCCGTTTCGTCCTGAGAAAGGGAACACAATTAAGCTCTAGAGTTAGCTCAGCCCCTACCTAAAAACCAAGGGAACCTAGATGTTCTCTCAGATGCTCGGTTCCTTCCCCTCGAAGGCCACATCTCCCTGCCCGGCTCCACCTGGCGGCAGCACCCTGAGATGCTGCGGGCCTTTGCCTGATTAGAACCGCCGAGTCTGTGCCCAATCAGACGTCCTCCGCCTCTCGGCGCGTGTTGTGCAGCCAATGGGCGCTGTCTCCTAGGCCGCTCCTTCCGCGCCGGATCCAGATTTGTCAACCTCGGAGAAACAAGGTCTATTTCTGGAAGTGACTGCAGCGGCCGGCCGCGNGCAGCTGCAGAGGCAGAGGAACTCCAGGCGTGAGGTACCCACCCGACAGAGTACCCCTCTCCTTCGGCTGGTAGGGGGCGGAGCACAGCCGGGGACCTCGACCAATCACATTAGGCCTCGGTAGCTGCCGGTTCAGTCCTAGGATGCGGAGCCTAAATCTTTCCAAGCGATAGCTCCATTTTTAGCGAATTGTGTAATGCTGGGCTGCACTTACTGCCCGTAAACAACTGCAGTGTCCTCAGCCGCCTTATGGCCCCCTTTCAGCTAACCGTTCGAGGAAAGCCTCTTGACAAGTACCTGGAGTCACTGGGCTCTCTGAGTTCCCATAATTTATGTCTTTCTTACGGCTGTACTCCCTCGTTGTTTAAAAATCAATTTACTCTCTTCTCTATCCATCTAGTACGTGATTACGCTTTCAGACCTTGGCACCAGTACTTTGATCGTAAGGGGGTGTTGTGACGGTATCCCTCAGAAAATCCAGGAGAATCCTGGTATGTTAACCAAACAGAAGAAAACTTTTCCGACGGGACCGGAGAGAAAGTGTCCAGAGTCCTGACCTCACCCAAGCCCCCAGTCACCTCCTCTGAAGTGGTTTAGCACATAGAAATATGGTTTATCCGGGTCATGAAAATTGAACGCACGTATTTGTTTACACTAAACCTAAAATTTGACACTAGATCTAAAGACCTGTCCTCTCTCTGGCTCTTCAATACCTCGCCCTTGTCATCCATCTCAGGGCGTGGAAGGCATTAAACATTGTTCTCATTCATCTCTGCTTTCCACTGGGTTCCATCCATGAATGGCAAAGGCCGAGTATCTAGTGCCCTGACTTTCTCTTGAGAGAGCCCCTTTTACCTAGGATTTCTGCTATTGAGGCCTACTCTCCACCTAGTCCAGTCTCCAGGATCTGGAACAGAACTCATTCTGCCTCTAAATTTCTTATGATTGTCCCACATCCTCACCTGGGTCTTCAAAATAACCCTTCATTAAATTCTATTCAAATTATCTTCCTCTAATATAAGACTCTCCTTCTTTACTGGGAAATCATCCCTCAGATAAGAACATGTGAAAGTGGCTACAGGAGCTCTGGAGACAGGCAAACCTGAGCATGGTGCTGTGTCGTTCATTAGTTCATTTGATGAACCCACGAGCTGTCCTAGATACTACACAACCCTTTTTTTTT
>LOEQ01002672.1:90142-105495 GCA_001685075.1 Bramus lutescens | reverse complement strand
TAATCGGGCCTGTTACACAGAGAACCCCTGTCTTGAAAAACAAAAACAAACAAACAAAAAGACAAGAAAGTTTTTCCTTGGTGTCCCGAAGTACAAACAAAGAGACTTTTTTTTTTAACATAGAAGGCGAAGTCTACAATCTGAGTTGGATCTCTGAAACCCACACCATGAAAGGAGAAAACCAAGGTCCACAAGAAGGAATTTGGTCTCCACCATAGCAAGTGTGTGCTTGCATGCAAATGTTTGTTGTTTTTGTTTTTGATCTATAGGAAAGGTAGAAACCGAGGCAGGACACCACTGAGCTCACCCAGAATGGCGTCTGATCACATTACAACAAAGGTTCTCAGAACTTTACAAGATACGTCCTGCTGTTCATCCCTCCCATGAGAGCCTTGCTGCAGCAAGAAAAGACTGACACATTCTGCAGGCTTTCTGCCATGTTCCATTCGTCCCCTCTCTTCGCAGGCATGTCACCTGAAAGGTTTCCATGTCACTGGTTCTCTCCTGGTGTGTCCCCTGCCTTCGACATGTGAAGAGTGATCCTGTTACTAGTGTCATGTTTCCCATCTTTGCTGCCGAATAAGCTGGACATCAAACCCTGCCCCACACAGTAGGAGCTGGGCTATGCCATCACACAAGGCCCTTGGCCACTATTGTTGAAGGTGCTGCGTATGTCAAGGCTTTCAGCATCAGAATATCATACTGCTCAGAGGCCATGCAGTACACAGAGAGCGCAGGGGCCTGGGCCAAGAGGGAGGGGAAGTGACTGGAGAAGCACCAAAGACCTTGGGAAGCAGGTGCAGAGACCCAGGGCTGTGGCTGATCCAGGCCATTTCCAGGTCAGACATTTGAGAGGGTAGGTAGGAACCTGGGAAGTGGGGCTTGAAAATACAGGGAGGAAACATTAGTTGTGTTCGATTCAAAAACAGATCACCTCATAAAGTCTGCATGAAAATTAGTAATAGAGAATAGGCAGATCTAGTCTTAGGAAATTAAAGGTGATGTATACAGGGAATGAAGCGCAGCCTTTATCTGCTGGTTGGGTTATAAGGCTGGATGATCGGGAGACCAGGCCTTGTGGTTGAGTACCCCAGCCATAGCACTAAACTCTTCAGAGGAACCGTTCATAGAGGGGGGAAAAAAAAGCCTGCTCATTCTCCTGCCTCCTGCCTTAGTCTCTGTGTATCATTGTAGCTGCTATGTTCTATCATCTTACCCTCAGTAGCCTGTAGGGAGAGGAGACCTCATGCTAGAAAGGTGGTCCCTGCTATGTGTACCCAGTCCCAAGTGTCACATTCTTTTGAAAATTGCAGTTGTGAGTAGCTCCTGCTGTTTTCCTCTCTGGTGTTATTTATTTCCACCTTCTGCAGCTGATCTGATAAGAATGCTTCTGGGCTCGGGTCTAGAAGAATACACTACATCAAGGCCAACTGGAAGCCCAGTTGCTGTGCCTGTGCCTTAGTGTGGAATCCCCAGGCAATGCTCCCCAAATAGAACTTATGAGGCTGTGTTGCCTAAGGCTCATCTCAGTGTGACTTCTGTGCCCCCCACCTTTTTCAATTTGACACAAATTAAGGATACCTGGAAGGAGGGAACCTCAACTGAGAAATGGCTGCCCCCTGTCTCTGGGACACTTGCTAATTGATAGAGGAAGGCCTAGCTCACTGTGGGTGGTGCCACATGGTTCTGGGTTGCATAAGAAAGAGTGACATAAGGAATGTAAACATGGAAGCAAGCCAGTAAGCAGCATTCCTCCACAGCCCCTCTTCACTTTCAGTCTCCAAGTTCCTGTCTTGAGTTTCTGCCTTGGCTTCCTGCAACAATGGACTGTAACCTATAAGCCAATTAAATATTTTCCTTCCCAGTTGACTGCGGTCAATATTTTATCACAGCAATAGGAAGGAAATTGTTTCTGGGAGTGGGGTTTTGCTGTGATGGCCCTGACCATGCTTTTTGGAGAAAATTAAAGAAGCATTTGGAACTTTGGGCTGGAAAAGTTTTTGAGTACTTAATTCTTAGTGAGTTGGTCTGTGGGAACTTAGAATACACTGCCAACTGCCGATCATGAATGCCTGGCTTGTGAAGTTTCAGAGAGAAGCAAAGATGATCAGGGATGTTTGTGTGATATTTCAGGTTAATGATCTGTGGAAATGAGGCCTTTTCTGTACAGGGACAATCATAGCCTGAAGAATCAGCTGTGGTAAGAGACCAGTATCACTGAGGGGAAATTTTCTGGGATGTGTATTTCCTCAGGGTCATCACATAGAAGCATAATTTCTAGTTCATCAGGGGCAACTCTTCTTGACAAATTACTTCTCATGGTTTCAGTCCAATCGGAAAGGAATTATACCCATGCCTGTGTAACATGGTGTGCGTACCAAAAACTTCCCTCCTCGTTTGTCATATTCCGAGGACATCATTATGTTCTGGTGTACACGTTTTTGTTTTGTTGTTGTTGTTGTGTTGTTTTTTAAACAGGGCTCGCTGTGTAGCCTGGGATAGTCTTGAATGCTTTCTCTTCTTGCCGCAGACTCCTAGGTACTGGGATTGCAAATGTGCACTACCAAGCCTAACAGTGAAATACCTATCTGCTTACTACTAATTGATTAATTAATTATATTAGGGGTTGTACACAAATTCAACCGTACCCATTGGAGGTCAAAGGACAGTTTGCAGGAGTCACTTCTCTCCTTTAACCTTGGGTCATCAAGCTTGGTAGCAAGGGCTTTTCCACTTGGGGCCATTCTGCCAGCAGCCCAGGTTGGATTTTTAACTGTGATGAAGTGGAGGCCCTTTTTGTCCCTTGCTCATGTCTTCTCCTAGCTGTCCTAAAATCACACCAAACAAGAACGTTCTCCGCAATGTAGAACAGGCTATAAAAAGCTCAGGCTTCTCAGGGCTGAGAAACTGAATCTAATCAAGAACCAAACAGGAGGAGAAAGGCAACGTCCTGGGGACGGACGGAGGTTTGTCTTGAAATAGCCCAAGGTGGCCTATCTCAATAAGGCCTCTCGCTTTCCACAGCTTTACCCAGGTCTCCAGGAAGCAGAAGCAAACTCTAAATGAAATTTGCTGGTGACTGTCTGGATCAAGTGAATTAAACTGGGACCATATTGTCCTCAGAGGGTCATGCCAAGGATCTATCCAGCCCATCCATCACCATTATTTGCACACCCACATCAATTGTTTGTATTATTAAAATCCATTCCCTCCCTTAGCAGATGCATTAATGGCTCTGCTCAGCAGAGCAGGCTATTAGCTATGACACCTCCTGTGTGGGAGACAAAAGTGTCTGTCCACAATTTCACATAATTCACACTGAAATTTCTGATAGTTATGTTTCAACAAGGTCTGTGGGACATAATGCCTCTCTCTTCCATACTTGTAGCTTTTATTAGTGTTTGGGGACATTCTCTTTCATAGAAAAATAGTGTGGAGAAAGGTCCAAGAAATGGATATGGAGTGTGGAGATAATGTCATTTGAAGCCTAAAGTTATGATTTGAGGTCTAAGATAAGGAAGACAGGAAATAACCAGCAGCAATGCAAGAGAGAAAGAATTTTTAGTGGATTTTGAAATCTGAAGCAAGCTAGCTTTGTTCTCTCATCCTCTGGCAAGATGCAAGCCTAGGAAAGATTTTTTTTGTCTATTTCTTCTGATACAGGCTTTCTTTGCCATAGTACTGGCTGTCCTTAAACTCACTATGTAGACCAGGCTGTCCTCAAACTCAGAGATCCACGTGCACCCGGCTTGTCCTCCACCCCTTCCCTGTGCTGTGTTCCACCAGCGCCCAGATTGTAGGGAAGGTTTGAAAGAGCTTTACACCACTGATGGAGGAATGAATGAACTAGAATCCTCCATCCAGGGGCCTTGAGAGCCTGGAGACAGTTTTGCAGCTGGGTGCTACACTCTGATACAGCCACAACCTGGCTGGTTGCAGGGCAACCACAAACCTGGAGCTGGGAGTCCTGAAGCCATGGTTCCTCCAGAACAGGTAGATGGCTGCAGTCTCAAATGCTCCCCAACACACTCCTTCCAAGGTCCACAAACAATACCACATTTCACATTTCTGGCCAGGCACTTTCCCTTTGTGCCCTCCCATTCCCCCACCCACTCACCCCACCCTCTACATTCCAAACTCTTCTAGAAATGCTAACTGAGCCTCTCCTAGCCACCAGCCTTGACTTTGCACTGCTTTGGTCTTTATTTTTCTCAGTTCCACAGGAATGGAATCCTGGTAGTTTTTAAATCCTGTTGCTTTACACAGCACATTTGTAAAAGGTCATCAGTGTCACCAGGGTGGAGGTTTGTTTGTCTCATTGTTCTGTTGTATTGTTATATGAATATACCACACTTTTTAAAATTTTTTTGTATTTTTGATGTAATTACAACTTTCCCCAGTTCCTTTCCTTCCTCCAAACCCTCCCATATACTCCTCCTTGCTCTCTTTCAAATCCATGGCCTCTTTTTTCCTTTAGTTATTGAATGTGTGTGTGTGTGTGTGTGTGTGTYTGTATGTGTGTGTGTGTTCCTAAATACATAAGTACTATCTGCTCAGTCTGTATAATGGTACTCATGTATTTTTTTTCAGGGCTGACCATTTGGTATTGAATAACCAATTGGTGTGTTCTTCCTTGAGAGGAGGGAGATTATTCCTTAGTTGCCATGGAGGGGTGCTGCTTACTGGCTTGCTCGCCATAGCTTGCTCAGCCTGCTTTCTTATATAGAACCTAGGACCACTAGCCCAGGGATTGCCCCACCTACATAATGGGCTGGGCCCTCCGCTATCAATCACTAATTAAGAAAACACCCTACATGCTTGCCTGGTCTTATGGAGGCATTTTCTCAACTGAGGCTCCCTCCTCTCTGATGACTCTAGCTTCTGTCAAGTTGGCATGAAACTAGCCAACACACCCACATTCTCTCCAGTGCTTTGTATTGTCAGACTTGTAGTTATTGATTTGCTCTCTATGGAATTCCAGTTTCTCAGAAGAACACTTGTAGCATAGTGGGTATACATTAAATATTGAGTAAGTCACTGTTTCTTAATTTTCAAGCATAATAATTTTGTTTCATCCTTTATTGTTGCTGATGCAGAGCTTGATTCCATTGCAGCTAAAGAATACTTCTTATATAATTTTAATCTTTTGAAATGTGTTCACCCCTGGATTAAAGCAAGTTACTGCTTATAACTCATGCACACATAATGTAAAAAATATGCTCCATGGATATATGTCTATTTGGGCAAGTTTTAACAAATGTGTACATTATTTATAAAATGTCCTATGTCCCGAATGACTTTCTTTACTTATATGACAAGAAAGAGTTGTTTTCATCTTTCCCAATTAAGTTTGTGAGTTTGGCCGGCCTTGCATGTTCTGGAGTGATGCACGTATGATTAATACTTACTTTAATAAATTTAATGTAATAAAACCTATTTACTTATTTAGCCTTATGTGTATTTTTTTCCTTCATGTATGTACAATATATGTGTATCTGGTATGCTCAGGGGTCAGAAGAGGGCATCAGATCCTTTGGTCCTGGAGTTAGAATGTTTGTGAGCCACCATGCGGTTGCTGGGAATCAAACCTGGATTCTCTGAAAGAACAACTGCTGAGCCATCTCTTCAGCCCTATGGTTAAAAAATTTTAATTGTCATGGGTTCTGGTGAATTGAATGTCTTTATGGTTAGGTGGTTTTTCTGCTCACTAGTAATGCTTTCTGCTTTAAAGCCAAAAGTTGGCTGATCTGTATCCAGTTGTGCTAATGTTCTTGTTCCCGTTTCCTTAAGTTTTCATAAGTCCCCACAGACGACTTTTATAGTCGTGGTTCCTCTTGTTTTCCCCTTTACTCATCTTGACATTCCTTGTCTTTTAGCAAGATTAGTTTATTTGTACTTAATATTAATTAATGGATTTAAAGTGTTTCGAGGATTAGTCTATTTCTCAGTTCCTTTGGGCTTTCGCCCTATATTTCAAAGTTCTTTCACTAGGTACTTAACAATGTAGAATTAGTATATCCTTTTGCCGAGGTGGTCTCTTTATTAGTAAAAACAAGGGTCAGATCCATGGTTCAGCAGTTAAGAGCACTTGTTGCTTTTCCAGAGGATATGGGTTCAGTTCCCAGCATCCAGAGGATCTGATGGCCTCTTCTGAACTCTGCCAACACCAGTTGTACATATGTTGCATACATATACATTGAAACACTTAAACACATAAAGTAAAATAAAGCTAAATGTTTAAGATAGAATTGCAGATTTAATAGAAAAGCACAATAGTCATCACTGGCATTTTTTTAGTCTGATACTAACAAAGTCATTTCAGTATTTTTTAATATTTATCATTTTCATGGGACATCTTTCTCCTTTTTCCACTTGTCATATCTTTTATATTTAAAGTGAGTTTTGAGGTTAATTCCAGCATTTAGAAAGCAGAGGCAGACAAATATCTGTAAATTCCAGGTCATCAGGGCTACATAGTGAGACACTGTCTCCAAATAAATATATAAACAAGTAAAATTTTAAAAAGCTAGTTTCCTACATGTTGCTTATATTTGCATCTTTTTATCTACCCTCACCATCTCTACCCTCTAACTATAATATATAGATCATGACATTTATTTCAATTATTGATAAGATTAAACTCTATTCTATCATACTGCTATTTGTTTCCTATTTATTCCATCTGTTCATTGTTGACTTTTACTTATTTTCATCCCTATGCTTAGATTAAATACATTTTTAAATGATTCCTTTCTACCTCCACTATTGGCTTATTAGCTGTAACATGAATAATAAAAACCCAGAGACAGAAATTGGGGTTCAATCAAAAACCAGAAAAGCAAAGTAGCTAAGCCACTAGAGAAGTCTTATCTTCACCAAGGCTGGGTAACCACAAACTAAGCAGACTAAGCCTCTCTCTCTTCCCATTTTATATTCCCTTGAGTGCATGACTCCCTAGGACTGGGATTAAAGGTGTGAGCCACCACCACCTGGATTTGTTTCTGCATTGACCTTGTGTAGCCCAGGGTAGCCTTGAACTCACAGAGATCCATCTGCCTCTGTCTCCCAAATTCTGTTATTAAAGGTGTGTGTCACCATTACCTGACTTCTAGTGACTTTAGCATTTCCTCTGGTCTTCAGACAAGATGTATTTATTGAAATACAAATAAAATATCACTATATTTCCCCTTTTTGTCTAAAATTAAAAAGAAGGCTATAAATAATATAAGAAAAACTATATACAAAAAGTACAGTGACTATATACAATATATACAGGCAATAAATAAATCTAGGCTATTTGCATTTGACAAATTTAGAGAAAATACTCAATATCTGTCCTATCTTGGTGAGTCCAAGTTTTTGTACCTAATTTACTTTCTTTCTGAATAATTTGCTTTCTGCATCTGATAAACAAAGAAAACTATAACTATCTAGTCTTCAACTCTCTCAGAGACCCAAGAAGGAAATAATATTGACTGAGTAAGAAAGAAGTGCAAACAACAACTTCCAAGAAATGTGAGAAATGACAGAAACAGCTGGTTGCCTGGACAGTCACCAGTTCTTCTGCATCATTGCGGCATCCATCTTAGGCCTACAGACCCAGCATATCTGACAGACTTTTCTGAAGGGTTGTCTCTCCTTGTTTTGATAGTGTTTGGCAGTCACTTTATTTTGTGTCCTGCTTGTCCAATTAGGACAGCATAATGTCAGCAGTCAAGATAAAGGCATTTTCTTGACCAGCGGTTTACTTTTGCCACAAAGAAAGTAAACTCCATGTGGAAGTTCTTCAGTACCCATTATCTTCTCTGAATTAGATTGGCATTGCCAGGACCAGACATGTGCATTGTCATAATAAAAGAACCTAGGTTATTAAAACATCTTAAATGCCATATTCTGTAGCTCTCTGAAGTGTTTGAAGATGACCTGTCTATCTAAAATATATCTTTGCTTGACCTGGAAAACATACCTAATGTGACTATAAGTTCAATTATACTAGGTTATTAACTACTAACCTGCATTTCCTTATTATCCTAAAAAGTTGGTAATAGTAATTTTCAAGCACTAGAAATTTGCATCACATTGTTAAATGAGTTATATATAGTTAAATGAGTTATATAGTTACATATATGAGTTATACAAGAGTAGAAATGTAAGTACAGAATGTTCTAACAAAATTAATCTCAATATACAAAATTTGTATACAATATATAAAAGTCTAATCCTATGTGAAACATTTAAAACTAGTAGTTGCTCTTTTAAAGTAGATTCAATATATACCACCAATTAATTCTTCTTTTCTTGTTTGCTTTGTCATCATTATTAACCACAGAATTTCCTATGATGATGAACTTTTTCATCTGTATTTGTCCACTGTGGTGACACTAGCCAGATGTGGCTACTGGGTGACTGAAATGTGACTGGCATGATTAAGGAACTGAATATTTTGTTTTCTTTGCTTTGAATTTGTAGCAGGTCTTTCTTTGGGCCACCAGATCCCAAATAATGACACAGAGACTTATTATTAAGTATGAAACCTTGGCCTTAGTTTAGGCTTTTTCCCAACTAGCTCTTATATCTTAAATTAATCCATTTATATTAATCTGTGTTTTGCCACATGGTTTGTTACCCCTCCTCCATACTGTATGTCCAACTTCCTCTGTGTCTCACTGTTGAATACCCACCTCAGATTCTTCCCAGAGTTCCTATCTCTGCCTGGAAGTTCCACCTATCCTCTCCTGCCTAGTTATTGGCTGTTCAGCTCTTTATTAAACCAATCAAAAGGTGCCTTATACAGGTGAGGTACAGCAGAGACACATCTTCACAATGTAATCAAATACCCCACAACATAAATTAGTCTTGCTCTAAATAATAAGCAGCCATGTGTGGGCCCTGAGTACCAAAAATTATAAGTCCGATGATTGACAGCCAGCCATCAGGAGGTCACACAGTGCAACTGCACTTCGGTAAGACCAGGAGTGGGTGACTCCAGTCTAGCCCCATTCATTTTAGTCACTAGCACTAAAGTGTTAAATGGGTATGAGTTTGCAAATGCACTTTCAATAAAAGCATCCAATCCTTAGCTAAGAAATCATGCCCATCGAGTAGTTAGCACAGTAGATGGACAGCTACACAGTTTGCAAGTAAACCTTCCACGTATTTTATGCACTTCCTTGTGGTGTAAGAATCTGTGATAGTGTGTTTGCAATGCCTCTAATAGCTTTTCAGGATTTGTTATCATATACATCTCATTTACATGTCATAACACCTTAAGTGCTTTATTATTGCTGTTTCTTCCACGCTGTCTCACTCTGCAGCCCTGACAATCCTAGGACTCACTACATAAACCAGGCTGGCCTCAAACTCCCAGATATCTATCTGCCTCTGCCTCTCCAATGCTGAGATTATAGGCATGTACCACCATGCTCAGTTTATTTCTATTTTAAATTCCTGTTATTGTTTCAGAAGATTAAAAATAAGGAAAATATTTTTATAGTTCATCTAAATATATCAACTTTATCCTTTTATACTGATTCAAATTTCTACCCACTTTAATTTCTCTTTTGCCTAAAGACCTCTGGTGGGTCTCCTTTCTTGACTCCAAGTATCCCACCTTCATTTGAAAAATTATCATTTGCTCTGGGTGGTGGTGGTGCACACCTTTAATACCAGCACTAGGGAGGCAGACGCAGGAGGATCTCTGGATTTGAGGCCAATCAGGTCTACAAAACTAGTTCCAGGACAGCCAGGGCTACACAGAGAAACTCTGTCTTGAAAAAAACAAGACAAAAAAAGAAGAAGAAAAGAAAAAGGAGGAGGAGGGAGGGAGGGATGGACTGATAGATATCGTTTCTGGGGAAAGAAAAACAACAAAAAACTCTGGGCTGGCTTTTTCTTTTGCCTTGCATAGATTCTGTAGAGAACAAGCCTGAATTGTTTTCTTTCTTCTATATCAAGACTTCAGGCTTTGAAAGCCATGTGGTCTTTGTGGCAACTACTCAGCTTAGTCATTATGTCATAGCTTAGCACATACATAAACAGATGTGCGTGGGGCTGCGTCTCAACAAAGCCTCATTAGAATGGACGACAGCGCAGATTTGACCCATCTACCCCAGCTGGCCAGTGCTGCTCTGGCCCTGTAATGTGTACATATCTGGCTGCTTCTGCATGTTCTTCTTTACTTTGTTTTTTTTTTTTATTTGTTTGACTATAATGTACTTTGACACAGTTTTCTTTATTCAATCTACATTTAGCTGAGCTTCAAATTTGGGGAATTTTAGTTATTTTTTTCTTTAAATATTTTTCATCCATAATTCTTCTGAAACTTCAGTTTTATGCATATTAAATTATTTATTATATACAAAAATAATTTTTGCTCTAATTCCTTTTTCATCTTTCCATTTTTAGGTTTGTTTTTCTGTCATCTATAACTTGCTCTCAATTGTACCTATAAAATGTTTAAATTTTATTCATTTTAAAATGGCATCATTGGGACTCTGGCAATTTGAAGATTCCCTTTGAACATTAGACCTCTATAGTTATTTGGTTGTACATTTGTATTACAATTCACATTAAAATTATCTACTTTCTGTGGTAAATTCTAAACAGGTTTCACAATATCAATCTTCAGTAACAAAGTAACAGAATAGAGTTTCCGAGGTTTTGTAGCTTATTTTGTACTTAAAATACTTTCCACTAAAGAAATGTGGGGGTCTCTGGTGTAATGGCAAGAAGGAAATTCGGTTCAACATGACTCAGTAGCCAGAATAGGTTCAAACTTCTAGTCTGACCCCAAGCAGTTTACTATAAGCATGTTTAAGTACAGTACAATTTGGAAAAACTTTCCTAGTGTAACACAATTGCACCACACACGTCATTTCTTGCATGAAGATCTTCTAGAGATAGTTATCTTAAGAGCCTAAGGGAAGATCTGGTGTGGTCTTCGTCATACAGGTAGCACAGAGGTCATCTGGGATATTAGCCACCTCTGGTCCTGGTTGTGGGAGCATGGGGGAGCCCTAGGCCAAACACAAAGGTCATCTAGATTATTAGGCATCTCCCATCCTGCTTATGGGAGCCAGGTATGGCCTGGCCCCACAGATGGATCAGGATATTCCATTCCCAGGCTTCTGGGTGGAAGGTTATATTTTTCTCTTGTTGAAGAGACAGTCCTGGTCTCCTTGATGCTTAACTGTGAGGGCAAGGACCTTTGTGCTCCCAACAAAGAAAGGCAAAGTGCTGTGTTTCAAACGACACTTAAAATAAATCTAGTTATGTTACCAATTTCATATACAGTTAGGTTTATTTATCTCATAGATTTTTAGTTTCTGATTATTCTTTGTTCTTTTTGGATTAATTTACTTGCTGAATATATAAAATGATTATAGAGTAAAAAATACACTGGGATGTTTGTTCAGAACTATCTCCCTTCCATTCCTCATTCTTTGTCCGCACCTCTCCCTGCCCCATCCTCAGTATCTAACCCATTTGTTAGTTTCTGGACTAGCCTTTAAAGCGCTTTGTTTCACACAAAAGTAGCTTCCATGTATATTCTCTCGTGCACTCAGATTCACACAATCTATTCTGGAAATCGTCCTTTAGCAGTGTAAGCAAATATACTCATTATGTCTATAGCTCCACAGAATTCCAATATATGCCAGACTTTGTTTACCTACTTGGCACCTCCATGGTTAATAGATATCTGAGCTGTTTAGAAACTTTGCCCTTAAAAAAGACCACAAGAACTGTCTGCATGCACACTTTCAATTTTGCGCAGATATGTTTTCAGTATAGACTTTCAGCAGAGATCTCTGGAATATGCAATTGCTGGGTTTAGGGATAAGGCCATTCACTAGAAATTCTGTGAAATAGTATCAGAAACCCCTGCTTGGGAGCTGTATCACTTGTAACTTTCACCAGTAACCATATGTATATAGTTATAACTATGTTACTGGCAACACTATCTTTGGCAACACTAAAAGAAATGATATGTCAAAGCAATATAATTTTACTTTCTGTTTTGAATGAATTGAGTATGTTTTAATACTTTAAAATCAAATTGCATGAATTTTCGACTATTTTAAAGGTCAATTACATGACTTTTAAAATTATTTGTGTCTTATTTAATTTTTCAACTGCGTTTGTGTGTCTGTTTCCAGGAGCTCCCCGGGCATGAGAGAAATTACCTTTTCCCTGTGGCGTCTGATGCAAATACTACGTTCAATGGACCATCTACCCTTTGGCCTTGTTAACATTACTCAGGTCATACAAATTTTAAAATTATGTCATAGGACTTAGCAGTCTTCTATTGATTTTGGACTTAAAGTCGTGGAAATGCTTTTCTTGCTACCTCTGTGGGTCAGTTACAGAGATCTGGTCCCATTTTCTTGTAAGAATGAAGAACTTGCATTCTTGCAACACTGTTTAACTGACTGAGGTGGGTTTTATCTTGCAGCATAATTATGGATTCTACTTTACCTTCCCCCATCCCCCAGGAAAGTTGTTGGGAGCACAGATAGTACTAGGGAAACCAGGACTGGAAACACGTTTGGTTGCTTTTAAAGAAAAAGATGTATAACCTGTTTTTCCACCCAGATGGCTGGGAATGGAGGTGGCTAAGAGCCTGGTGATCTATGAGATCTGTAGGACCAGGCCATGTCAAGCCCCCACAAACAGGGGCCAGGAGATCCCCTACATGCCCACAGTCGGGACCAGAGATACCCAATAGTCTGAGTGACCTTTGCATTATCTATATGGCCAGGGGCTCCCCCAAGCTTCCACAACCAGGACCCAAGGCGGCTAATAGCCCAGCTGACCACTCTCTTATCTGTGTGACTGAGAGGACACCAGATCCTCCCCCAGGCTCTTAAGATAACACAGGCATCCTACCCCATTATCAGGCAGGAAGTGACCTGTACTCTGAGAAGAATTTTGCTGTAATTATCCTCCTGTGCACAGGGGATTGTTACACCAGGAAAGTTTTTCCAAATTGTACTGTACTTAAACATGCTCACAATAATCTGCTTGGGGTCAGACTCTAGAAGTTTGAACCAACACTGGCTACTGAGTCATGTCAAACCAGATTTCCTCCTTGCCTCTCACAGATCATGGATCTTTACTCTGATGTCCCCAATGTACTGAGACATCCCAAAAGAATTTATTTTTAAAGTTTTTCATGTTCTATATCTTTATTGAATAGTAAATTTGTACATATTTTTGATTGCTCTCTGAACCTTTTTTTTTACTCTGCCAGTGTATCTGTCCATATGAACCAATTCTATACCTGTAACCGGAGACTGCTCTTTTGTTTCCCGGCTGCTCAGACCCAAATAATCCTGCAGAAACCACATAATTACAACACTGTTTGGCCAATGACTATAGCGTATTCCTAGCTAGCTCTTACATCTTATATTAACCCATTCCTATCTATCTGTGTATCACCATGAAGCTGTGGCCTATTGGTAAGGTTCTGAGTCCTTTTTCAGCAGCTACATGGCATCTCCTTGACTCTGCCTACTTTCTCTCTATTATCTCTGTTCAAATTTCCCGCTTGGTTTTGCTCTGTTAAACCATTGGCCAGAACAGCTTTATTTATTAACCAATGGTAATAAAACATATTCATAGTTTACAGAGGGGAATCCCAGATCATATACCAGCTTAATTATGATGACTTAACATATTTTTGGCAAGACAGGTCCCTTCTCATTGCTTTTTTTCCCCAGTGTTTTTCTGGATATTCTTGGTTATTTATTTTCTTATGTGAACTTAAGAGTTAATTTATATAACTAAAAATCAAGATGAAAATCAAATATAATTTCCAGAAATCTTATTGGAGTTAGAATTTATTTTTATTAACATCATGTGTGTGCTTCATTTATTTATGTCCACCTTCATATCTGCAGAGAATATTAAAAACATTTATTCATAGATTTTACACATTTTTTTAACATTGTGTCTAGGGATTTTGTAATTGTAGCTTCTTTGGAAAATTGTATTCTGATGCCCACTCCTACATTACCTTCTAACTGGATCTTCCTTGTATAAGAAACATGTTGACCCCGTTATGGCTTCCATAATTACTTCTGCACTGGGCCATCTTGTCTTTTGCAGCACTTTTTCACTGTTTTTTGTTTGTTTGTTTGTTTTGTTGTTGTTTGGGTTTTTTTGTCCCTTTCTAGATATGTCATCTAATCAAATTCTTACAAGACCCACTGATTTCTTCTGTAAAAACACAGTTTTGAGCAAGTGTGGTGGTATGCACTTGTAATCCTAGTAAAAGCAAGTGGGCTGATCCAAGTTTGAGGCCAGCCTGGTCCATACAGCATGTTCCAGGCCAGCCAGAAATATACAGCAAGGACCTTGTCTCCAAAAAGCAAACAAATACACAGCAAGCACCTCCAAAGTGTGTGACGTGTCACAAAGAAGGTTGGCACATTTGTCTTCCTTTAGAGGTTAGAAGAGCCTTCTGCATTTCCGCATGGTTACAGTAAGATACAGCAAGCGAGATGAATTGTGATGTTATGAACAAATGCCTTTAAACTTCTTTTGAAGATCATCGTAGTAGAAACACAATCTGAAGTTTTCAAATGCTTTTTTTTCATCTGTGGAGATAAATAACAAGGCTTTTCTTTTTATATATAATAATTATGTTAACGAATTTCCTAACATTGACCTATCTTTTCATTCCTGAAAGTTATGGTTTTTTGTACTTTGATTTTATTTCCTAATATTTAGCTTTTTTTGCTTTCTCTGTAGTTTTCTGTCTTGTATTATTTGTATTTTAGTGGCAATGTAATATTTATATTTAATTGGAAATGTTAAAATTTTCCTTTTCTTTGCTTTGAAATGGGTTTGGGATCAAAGGGTTTGCAGCTCCATTTCAACCACTTTGGTTACTTTTAAGAAGAATTTTTAAAGCATTATACTATACAGTGTTTTTAATCACTTCATTAAGGTGACAGAACTCAGCTGGGCATAGTAGCACACACTTTTAGTCCCAGCAGTTGAGAAGTTGAGGCAGGCAGATCTGTATGAGTTACAGACCAGCCTGGTCTACATATTATTTATTGCAGGGAGGGCTGCTTGTTCGTCCTGGCCACCCAGAACTGAAATAATCACATAGAAACTGTATTAATTAAATCACTGCTTGGCCCATTAGCTCTAGCTTCCTATTGGCTAACTATTACATATTAATTTAATCCATTTCTATTATTCTGTGTATCACCATGAGGCTGTGGCTTACCGGGTAAAATTCCCAGTTCTGTCTCCAGCAGCTCTATGGTTTCTCTCCCTCTGCCTTCCTTCTCCCAGCATTCAGTCCAGTTTTCCCCACCTAAGTTCTGCCCTATCAACAGGCC
>LOEQ01002672.1:62515-78847 GCA_001685075.1 Bramus lutescens | reverse complement strand
GGGTTGGGTGCCCTCGTCCAGACCCACGGTCCCCGCAGCCAGGCCCAGACCTGACCAGAGCAGGAGCTTATGGGTCTGTTGTCTTTCAAAAAAAAAGAAAGAAAGAAAGAAAGAAAAAAGAAAGAGATGGTGTTTGCTGTGCAATCCGTAGGGAAGAAAACAGGGCATGGGGCGCGTGAGCCCCAGCTGAGGAAGAAAAGAACCCTCCAGGGATCAAACTGCAGGGTTTGCTGCCTGCAAGGGGCGGCGGCGTCATAGATTGTCTTGACCTGTCTTGACTGCGAATGCTGTCCAAACTTGAAGTCACTGTTTCATCTGGAGCTTCACGGTAGCAGGAGGTGAACACCTGCCATGCTCTAGATTAGAGTTCTTACCCTGGAATCCAGGAACACCCGTAAAATGAGCGCTGGGTTTAGTGTCATCTGCTTAACCGTGTACCAGAAATTTAGCAGAACCACTTCAGTCCAAGCTTCCACTTTAGCCTGGCTTTTGTTCCCTCCGTCCACACCATTTTTGGAACCCTGGACTCAAACCTACTTTTGTGGCAGCCCCCCCTCCATGCTTACAAAGTGCAAGATACAGATAGTTGATGGTCTGAAGACAGGGAGGGAGGCGCTAGTGTTTTGAGTGCTAGGAATTGAAGAAAAGGATTTGCCAAATTCTAAGGAGAAGCCACTCTACTACCAAGCCATACCCACAGCCGTGTATACCCTGAGACAAATATAAATGGCTACTGATTAGTAGAAAGAAACTAGTAAAGTTTATACTATATTATACAATGTATAAAGGGATACCCCACCACAAAAGCAAATCTATATTACAAAATTGCTAAAAACATTTTTCATATTCATGCTATCAGCAATTGCATGTATAATTACAAAATTATTAGGTTCCAAAGTTAAAGCTTTTGCTTCTGGGTCACACCTTGACAGCAACTTTCCTGACCCAGAGGTTTAGTGGGTAGATCCTGAGTGCTGGACTGACCCGGTGTGAAGTCAAGTCAAATATTGGTTTAACAAATGTATGTTGAGGACTTTGATGTGCCAGACACTAATTTAAAAGCCTCCCATTACCTTAACTCTTGAGGGGTTAATATTCAATAAAAACATAGCTGGTCATCAGAGAGTATCCAGGTTTATTTAACATCCTAGCAACTATTATAATCTGCCTTACTATTGCAGGAGGAGGTATTGATTGGTCACTGAGCTCCTCGACATCTGTTTTTATAGTGGGAAGCCCTCAGAAAATGCTTAGCCCTGAGGACAGTTATACTCAGCGATATCGTGTATGCCTAAAACGTGTTTGTTTCAGGCAGTCTGGAGCATGTGGATGCACTCTGAGCCTTGATGAGTTCCAGTGTGTGGTATATTATAAACATGTTTGTTTCAGGCAGTCTGGAGCATGTGGACGCACTCTGAGCCTTGATGAGTTCCAGTATGTGGTATATTATGCAGAGCATTCAGAGCAAATACTCCCTCTCAGAACGCCTGATCCGAACAATTGCTGCCATCCGCTCCTTCCCACATGACAACGTAGAGGACCTCATCAGAGGGGTGAGTGGGCCATTCTTGATAGAGCGGACCTTTGAACAGGGAAGTGTTAGAATTCCTGCTAAATCCTCATAGGTTTTCGAGTTGCAACCTTGATTTGAGCACATACTCCATGTTAATCAGTGTTTAGCATGATCATTAAAATATGTTCTCCCTAACTCTTGCTTCTTCTGCCTTTATGTTCCTGATGGCTTTTTCATAAAATATATTCTAGATAACCCGACTCACATGTTTTTGGTTTCGTTTTTTAACCTGCCAGGGTGTGGTGCATGCACATATGTGAAAGCCATGAGGTCAGTCTTCTGCCCATGTTTTATGGGGGTGGGCAGTTGAGGAGGCAAGCAAAGTGGAGATCTGTTTTTAAATCCTTGGAGATTTGCTTCAAAACTGGCTGATGGTGATTTCAGGAGAGATTTCACTTTCCTGCTTGGTACGACAGCTCTCGGTTTTAGCTCCACAGCCAACACTGCCCCCTGAAGTGGATAGTAATTGCAGATTAAGAAAATGAGAGACTAGAGAGGTGTAGCCCAGTGATGGAGAGAGTGCACCCGCCAGGCAGCTCACAACCACCTGTAACGGTTCTGATGCCCTCTTCTGACCTCTCGGACATATGCACATGTAGAAACACACACACACACACAGCATAATTAACAATACATCTTACTTTTTTAAAAGAAAGGAAGTACTTTCTCTGATCTCTAAGCTCTGCTGTCAGTGATTCTGTTAAAGGACTAGTACCCTAGAGGACTTTGGTGCCCTTCCCCCTTTGGGGAGAAGCTACCAAGTAATGTTTTAGAAAATGTAACCATGTGGGTTCTGGTCAAAGTTGCGCACCTGAGGGAGGACGGGGTGTCATAGCTTGTTCTCAGCACAGTGGGGTGGGAGTCTGTTCTCATTCCAGCTCTGCTGCTGAGTCACTCCGGCTTCAGTGAGCCTTCTTTAGCAGATCAGGAGTAATGCTGAGGCTCAGGCCACCGTGAAGAGTTTATAAACACAACATTAAGATGGCCTGTAGTTAGTGAGGGTCATTTATTGAATCACAAAAAGATCCTGATAGTTCTGGCCTCAGTCTGAGACTCATTCTCATAACTTGCAGAGCACAGCGACCATAGAATGTGGGTAGCTGGGCCAGCTTTCCCGCAGGTTTTACACGTAAGGCCGTGTCCTCAGAAGTGTCTGGGCAGCCATTTTGGCAGGCTGTGTTGTGGAGAAACTTGATCTGGGGAAATGGTTTCCTTTTCTCCCTCTTTAATATTCCCTTGGTTTGAGTACTGGAATTCATTACGAGAACCAATAGGTACTTGTAGTTAAAGTGTATTCAGGCTTAGGAGTCCTTTCTCCATCAAGTTCTTCTGTGGCTTCTGAATTCCTTCCCATAGGGAGCAGACGTGAACTGCACCCATGGCACACTGAAGCCCCTGCACTGTGCCTGCATGGTGTCAGATGCTGACTGTGTGGAGTTACTCCTGGAAAAGGGAGCAGAGGTGAGTGACATTTTCAATACTTTCAGATTGATGAGTTTAAAATTTTTTACCTTTATCTTTCTTAGGATTTCTCTTTGCACCTTCCAGCTTACTTTGTAACTCGTGGTGACATTGGCATATCTGTTACTAAGGCAAGGTATGATCATAAATCATAGAATCATAAGATGATTCTAAGGGTTTTATCCCTTTGCCTTTCTTTTTTCCTTCCCTTAAACTGTCCATGGTTCCAAGAAGGAATTTTGTTTCTCTTTCCTTCCCTGCCTACCTCCTGGGTAGTAGGGAAGTCATATTTCCATTGACTCTTCTCCTGTGGACTATACAGTTACCATAAGTATAGCGGCTTCTCAATTCCACCTAATCCTAAGCCATGTAAGATACTCTTGGACTTGTGAATTTCTGGAGATTATTATTTTCTTTGTAATGTATCTTAATATAAAAATAAAAAATTAATTTTTGAAAGTAGACTCTTGGTATTGGCATTAAGCAATGTAATATAAAGAATGATTTAAAAGAATAGACTCTGAGCCAAGCATGATGGTATGTGTTCACCTGTATCCCAGCACTGGGAGGGAGGAGTCAGAGGACTGAGTTGGAGGCCAGCTTGAATATATAACAAGACTCTGAAGCTGACCACCTGTCCTCCCCAAAAGGACTTTGGAACCAATTTCATGGGTTCCACTTCCAGCACAAGTGCTTCCAGTTGTATGAGCTTGAACAGATTCCTTAATCCCTCCCTTTGCTTCAATTTCCCCATCTATAAAAAAGGTATGTTGTAAAATTGCAAAATGTATGGATTGCTGGCTTGTAGCAGTTGCTGAGTAAGTACATGACAGATTAATCTAGCGGCTTTGTTGGTGAGCAGTCCTGATGGTGGTGTATGCTGAGTGCTAATTTGAATCAAACAAGCCGTCATCAAGCAAATGTGCCATTCCAAACACGCTGGACAGTAAGCAGAAGAAGCAAGTCCCACCATAACATCTCCATATGACCATGCTCTTCTCTGCAGCACTAGTTAGTTTGTAATCTTATGGTTAAATCTTTTTGTAATGTAAATGACCCTGAAGTGAAAAGCCAGTTATACCCTGAGTAATTAATACCAGTGACCAAAGGGAAAGTGAGACTTAACAAAACAAAACTGTCAGCTCCATTAAATGGTTTGCCCTGGCTATAGTGCACAGTATCATATGGAAGAGATCTTAAGTCATCTGTAGATTAGAAATTTGAGGTAATGATTGACTCAGTGAGGCACCTGCCATTTCAGCACTGGAAGTTTGTGCTCTTCCTCCACACAAGGTCTTCTGAGACCTCTGAGGGTTAAAAGAACACAACAAAGAGGACAGAGTTTTGACTTCATTATTTTTCTTTCTGGTTTCCATTAATCACAGGATAGAGAAAGTATTAGGTTAAATAATCCAGAATTTCTCTCAAAGCAGTATTAAAGACTTGGACTTCATCTTTTCCCTCTTCCTTCCCTAGTATGGCAGAGACTAATAATTAGAGAAGTGAACACTGCAGTCCTGCCAGCCAGTTAGTATGATAGTTGGCTGTACTTTGACAGTTCCTATTGTTCCCCATATATGTGTTCTCATCTTGATCACCAAGACTTCTGGAGAATTGCATAATCTCTTATTGGTGAGAGCATTGCATGACAAAGGTAGTGGGCAAATCCATGCAGGATTCTTTGCCAGACTCTTTTTTTCTTCCCAGTAACCAGTCCACTGTAAAATACTTCCTTCCTTTCTGTAGGTCAATGCCTTGGATGGTTACAACCGAACAGCCCTCCACTATGCTGCAGAAAAAGATGAGGCTTGTGTGGAGGTCCTCTTGGAATATGGTGCAAACCCCAATGCACTGGATGGCAACAGGGATACCCCGCTTCACTGGGCAGCCTTTAAGAACAATGCTGACTGTGTGCGGGCTCTCCTAGAGAGTGGGGCCTCTGTCAATGCCTTGGATTACAACAATGATACACCACTCAGCTGGGCTGCCATGAAGGGAAATCTTGAGAGTGTCAGCATCCTTCTTGATTATGGCGCTGAGGTCAGAGTCATCAACTTAAAAGGCCAGACACCCATCTCCCGCTTGGTGGCTCTGCTGGTTAGAGGACTTGGAGCAGAGAAAGAAGACTCCTGCTTCGAGCTCCTTCATAGAGCTGTTGGACACTTTGAGTTAAGGAAAAATGGCACCATGCCAAGAGAAGTGACCAAAGACCAGCAGCTCTGTGAAAAACTGACTCTGTTGTGCTCAGCACCAGGAACTCTTAAGACTCTTGCCCGCTATGCTGTACGCCATAGCCTGGGTTTCCAGTACCTGCCCAATGCGGTGAAGGGTCTTCCACTGCCAGCCTCTTTGAAGGACTACTTGTTACTCTTAGAATAGCCTTGGAGGAGACAGGTCTGCCATCGTGCAGACAACTCTGGGTGAGGTTTTCTTTATACTACTGTCTCTTTGTCATGGAACACAGAACAGAACGTGTTCCTGCTGTGTGGTTTATAGATTTTTGAGGCAGCACATCACAGCAGTAATGTTTGCACCATCTCCCCTCCCCAAACCAAACCAAAAATGAGAAACTCCCTGCACTTCTGTTGACTGTTTTATTGCTTAGTTGCCTTTTGATAGTGAAGCCTGCAAAAGGTCTTCCCAGTCCCTATAGGACACTTTGTAGTCAACAGTATAACTAAATTTCCCTAGGAAGGTATAAAGTACTCAGAGTATATGGTTTTCCTTTAGAGCCATGGGTAAACATTGTGAATGAATTTCTCCTAAATGTTTTTAGTTGATCTAAAGTTCAAGTAAAATCACAATTCCAGTGAACAAAAATTATGTTCAAAGGATGAATACTTGAACTTCAGATAGGGTGTAGGATCAGAATTGGGCATTCAGAGGGGACTGGCTCCTTTCTCCTCACCAAAAGAAATAACCTTTTTCACCTTTTTCTACAGTTTGCCCAAGGGCTAGTCATCCAGCAGTGTAATTTCACAGAAGTATCTTGCTGCTCCCCACAAGAAGACATACAGTCTCAGCAGTCCTAAGCTTGCCAGACCATTGTCTATTGTGGCTCTCCCTGAAACTCCTCTGCACTAAGGGGCCAAGCATGAATTTTCCTGCACCTTAGATGAACATGTTTCTTTAGCAAGGCAAGGTACTGCCTTCTCCATGGAGCTTCATTCCCTAAGAGTTTGAAGATGATTTCTTTCTACCCTCGTGGAACTTTTGCTTTTTATTGAGCTATAGAAAATGGTAGGGAAAGTGGAGCTGGGAACAGAATATGAAAGGGCTTCTTTGGAATTGGGCTGCTGACCCAAAAAGGACCTGATTCAGTGAACACTATTTTTCCTTTTTATGTTCTTAAACTAGATGAAGTTGATACTGACCTTAAGTTATCTGTATGCAGGTTTGGAAAGCACTTTTTAAAAAGCTGGCTGGAACTACACCCAAATGAATAGGGCCATCTGGCACAGCTAACTCGAAAAAGTATGCCTGCTTTTGTCCTTCACTGTTGCCGGGGTTTGCCCATTTGAAAAAAGAATAAATAAATCCAAAAGCAAATTTGGCAGCTTCCACTGTTTCTTCTTTTCTCTGCTTCCTCTTCTGCCCATTTATAAGAAAATGTGTCGCTCTTCTGCGTACCTTCCCATCTCCCCCCAGCAAGTGATTCTGGGTTTGGATGTGCAGGAAAGCAAGGCACAGTGTTTTAAAGCTCCTGCTTCTGCAGTGCATCCCCTTACCCCCGGGTTTGAAATTCAGCTTTTATTCTTTTCTTTCTTTTTTTGTTTTTTCGAGATAGAGTTTTTCTGTGTAACAGCCCTAGTTGTCCTGGAACTAGCTCTTGTAGACCAGGCTGGCCTTGAACTCACAGAGTGCTGGGATTAAAGGTGCACCACCACCTCCTGGCTGAAATTTCTGCTTTTATTCTTAACCTTAGCTGCAGGGTGTAACTCAGTTGATAACAGCAGGTGATCAGCACCACTAAAAAGAGATTAGCCAGATGGCTCAGCTGTGGAAGACTGGGGTTCAAATGCTCCTACATGGTGGCTCACAACCATCTGTAACTCCACTTCTGTGGGGGAATCTGATGTCTATAGGATCCTACATGCAAATGGTGCACTTAGACTCATGTAGACAAACACATTAATAAAACACATCTTATAAAAAGGAAAATGCTACACCTTAAGGTTTCAAAAAAGCTTTAAAAACGCTAAGGCCAATATTTTACTCCGTGCTGCTTAGGATTTCTAGGAAGGGCTATGTTCTTAGAGGCTGTTAGGTGTAACCAGGAATGAGATCCACTACTGTACACAGGAGGCCTGGAGGCCTCAAACCTCACAATTAAAGGTCGTGCAGGGAATTGAAAGGCTAAAGCCCATACTCCACCCACCAAGACTGGTTAGTTCAGAATGGAACTAGGCATCAGCGTTCTTAAGGGCACTAAAGCCCAGACTCCACCCACCAAGACTGGTTAGTTCAGTACAGAACTAAGCATCAGCATCCTTAAAGGCAGCCAGGCTTTCTGTTCAGCTAGGCCTGTGAACACTCTAGATGCCATTCCATTTCTCATCGTTGACACCTGTGATATTTGGGAAAGGGAATGTCAAGTGGGTTACCTGTTTATCCATCACTCCATAATTACAGTTGGTGACTAGTAATGTATCCATCCCATTCAACAGTTTCACCTGTCTAGCTTTGGGAAGATGGAGTGTAGGCTGTTTTTCTTTGTAAGTGGTCTCTGTTTACTACATTTGTTTTCAGATCTTATCATGATCCTAAAATATTACACTCTATGAAGTGCCATTTTTCTTCTGTGATTAATTTTCCACCTGTCTTTTTCTCTTTTTATCATTTTCTCAAAGAACAAGTCCTAGGATTAACACTGGTGAAGGGAGCCTGTAAATGAGTGGCAGCTGGCACTTGTGCCCCAGTGTGCCGGCGCTCACTCTCCATCCACTTCCCTTTCATAGTCTGAACGGTTGTTTGAATTTGATTAGCACAGTGAGGAGCAGAACAGAGATAGGCTTTGAGATCAGTGTAACTGGGGCTGGAAAGATGGCTCAGCAGCTGAAGAGCACTTGTTGCAGAGGAGCGGGTTCAGTTCCCAGCACCCACATGGTTCAGAACCATCTGTAATTCCAGTTCCAAGGGGATCTGACCCCCTCATCTGACCTCTGTGGGTGTCAGGCATGTATGTGGTGCACATACAGACAAAACACTCATACACATTACAAATAAAGTAAAAATTAAACTTTTATTTTGAAACAGGGTCTAATTATGTAGCTCTGTCTGTCTTGGAACTCACTAAGTAGACTAAGCTGACCTCAAACTCAGATCCACCTGCCTCTGCCTCCTGAGTGCTGGGATTAAAAGCATGTGCCACCCCGGCTAAAAAATTTTTTAAAGATCAATTTGACTCCCAGTTTTGTTAGGCTCTGAAACCTAAGAGACATTACTTAATCACTCTGAGACGCTGTCCTCATCTCTGGAGAGGGTTGTCAGCACTCCCCTCGTAATGCGCTATTTTGGGGATTCCACTGTAAGGTAGAATGCCTAACAGCACTTGGTGTTTAATGTTATTTCTCTGGCCTTTAAAGAATGTCAAAGAGCATTTGGCTGCTTCAACTTGAGACTCTGGCAATAGCTATTTAGAATTAAAGATGTAAAGTAGCAGACAGCCAGACACCTACTGCAATACTGTGAATGTCTTTCCTACTTCCACAGGCAAGGACGAAAGCTGTATGGACTGGGAGGAATAGGCATATGTGTAACTGAGAGTCACAGGCCGGTGTATGGAGGCCAACTTCACATTAAAAATAGGTCACCCTCCTGTCAACCTGGGGTACAGTTTATAGTCCCAGTCCTGAGGCCCAACTGCAGGGGACTCTTAATAATAAGACACAGTATCTGCAGTGGACAGAACAAACTGTATCTGAGTAAGATTTGACATCTTTCTCAGTGTTTGTATCCCAACCACAGGTCCAGAACCAAATGTCTCTTGTCCAGACTTCCAACATGCGCATGTCTTTCCCACAAAGGACCTGTCAAATAGAGTCTGGCTTTCATCCAAGGAAGGGTTGAAAAGGAAGAACACTGAGTTGAGGAGCAAAGATAGTGGGATGGCAAGAAAAAAAGTGAGCCTGGGTAATGGGTATATGATCAAGAACTAAACCATAACTTCCTGTTAGGAGATGGGCTCATCATCTTGGCTGTAGAAGGACTGGTGGGAGATAGGGCTGAGGGGCAGTACCGTGCGTTCTGGGACACTATCCACCAAGAGATGCTTAAAACAAAACACAAAACCCTCCACCAAGCAGACCGAGGAGTTCCGTCTGGGTAGGTCTGGGACATGGGGCCAGAATCAGTACACTCCCTTGTGACGGCAATAACAAGAGCACCAAAGCACAGTGACCAGCTGGCATTTATTAGTGTAGTTATACTTCATCACTGTGGTAAAAGTAAAGGAACCTAAGACTCTTTGTTATCACAAAGAAATAAATAAAGCTTATTTTTAGGAAACCTCTGGGTAGCTGAAATCTAGCAGTAGCACTAGAGAAATCCAGCCTATGTGAGAGATGAAGCTGGGTGGAAGGAATGACAGCTACCTAGAAGGAGGTTCACTCACTGCCCCTCCCCCAACTCCTGGCCACAGCTGATCAAGGTTGCAGGTACAAGGAAACCTAATAGGGTAAGGGGCTAGGGCTAACACACTGAAAAATCATGGACTTAGATCTACCAGGGCATGAGCTGACCATGATCAGACGCTCTTTCCCCCTCACTCCAAAGAGGTCTGTCTAGACAGCAGCTTCTCCAGACCGCTTCCTAGAAATGTGCTCCAGGTGGGCGTGGTCAGAAGTGTCCAAATCAATCTCATACTTGGCTAGGATTTTGAGGATTGGCCTCAGCTTCAGCCACCACTGTTCTTTGGGGATTCGATGCCTACAGAGAAATGAAATAATGGTGATGTGATATTATCATACGCCAAAAATTCTTACAAAGGCTTCTGGGAAGAAGCTGGGCAAAAAAAGCTGGATTTAGGGCACGAGTACCTACAGTTGTTACTACAAAAAGAAAAGCATTAGAGACAATTAACAGGCTGTGGAAAGTAGGGCTTGGTAGCAGACGGAGGGCCATTCTATAACGTCAGGACTTACTCAAAATCTGTCTGGTCCTTCAGCTCGGTCACTGGCTGAAAGACTAGGGCCCTCTTACGCATCCCTAGGACACAACCTGAGTCTGGAGTATTGGCAAAGATCCGTCCTGAAATAAAGGATAGTTAGTCACTTAGTCTCTCAACTGTGGAGTGAACTTCTGGAGAGGGGCTCACCCTCCCGCCCCACATACCATTACGGTAGCTCTCTTTGATTTTCCCAGACATCCAATTCATAGCCTTGGCACCCATCTTAGTGGCAAAATTCCTGTCAAAGGGAGTTGGACTTCCACCCTGAGGGGAAAAATCAGAAAACTTGGAGAAAAGGATCTTAATGAAGTACAGAGGTCTAAATATACATAAAGAATGGCTCCTGGATTAACACAACATTTGAGACAGTGCAGGGCTCCAAAGTCACTGGTCTGTATCAAGCACAGGACAATTAGAACACGGTAATCACATAGTTCCCTCCACTCCACGGTAGTCAGGCCCCACTTCAGTGTCACTATCTACCGTTTAGCCTGGCAGCGGTGGCCACCATGGTCACCATTGTGGAGATGTCCTTGTCCTCTGTAGCCCAACCCAGCTGTCCCAGATAGAACCTCAGAATACTCTATCAGTTTTTCTATGAACTAAGAGAAAAGAGGTAGAAAAGGGGAGAAAGGGAAAGAAAGGACACAGGGCTTCACACACACACACACACACACACAAATGTTCCATTTCTGTAAAGGGTGCACCTTCCCTGATATTGGGAATTCTTTGTAGAGAAACGTTGGTACTTAAGAGGCATCAGCTGGTACCATCTGGAACTAGTTAGTAGTAACCATGAATGAGGCCTTTCTCCTAAAGCCCAGTTAGTAGAGATGGAAGCCTACACTCATTCATCAGGCTCAAGAAAGGTGAAGATGTGGAAAATAAACGAGGCTCATTCAGCTTGAATTCACTTAGGTGTGTGACCCTGAAAACATTTTCTCTCTAGATCCCATTTTCCTCATTAGAGTCACTGGTTCTCAACTAGAGATCCCTGGTGGGGACATCTGGCCATGTTCAGGGGTGTCTTTGTTCGAATTGAGGGTGAAGGGGAGGTGTGACTGGCTTATAGTAGGCAGAGGCCAGGAGTGCTGTGAAAGCTCCTACAATGCACACAACAGCCACCCACAGCAAAGAACTAATCGTCTCCCAGTGGCAATACCAAGGCTGAGGAGCTACATCCTAAGCAAAGAGGATGGATCACATCTCTGGAACTGGGTGGTGGTTTGAATAAGAATGGCCCCCCATAGGCTCAGGGAGTGGTGGCACTATTTGAAATTGGAAGAATTAAAAGGTGCAGCCTTGTTGCAGGAGGTGTGGCCTATTCGGAGGAAGTTTGTCACTGGGGGTGAGCTTTGAAGTTTCAAAAGCTCAGGCCAAGCCTAGTCAGTTCTTTCCCCCTTTCTCTCTTCTCTCTTCTCTCTCTCTCTCTCTTGCTCTCTTCTCTCACTCACTCACTCTCTTCTCTCTCTTGCTCTGTCTCGCTCTTCTCTCTCGCTCACTCACTCTCTTCTCTCTCACTCTCGCTCACTCTCTCCTGCTCTCTCGCTCTCTTCTCTCGCTCACTCTCTCGCTCACTCTCTCGCTCACTCTTACGCTCTCGCTCTCTCGCTCTCTTCTCTCTCGCTCACTCTCTTCTCTCTCGCTCACTCGCTCTCTTCTCTCTCACTCTCTTGCTTGCTCTCGCTCACTCTCGCTCACTCTCTCGCTCTCTCGCTCACTCACTCTCTTCTCTCATTCTCTCTAGCTCTCGCTCGCTCTCTCGCTCACTCTCCCTCTCTCTCTCTCTCTCTCTCACACACACACACACACACTGCCTGCAGACTAGGCTGCAGCTCTCAGCTATTGCTGCAGCATGTGCATGCCTGCTGCCATATATGCAGCCATGCTCCCTGCCATGATGATAATGGACTAAACCTCTGAAACTGCAAGCCAGCCCCCAATTAAAAGCTTTCTTTCATAAGAGTTGCCTTGGGCATGGTGTCTCTTCACAGCAATAGAACACTAACTAAGACAGGTTGTGTCTAAGATAAAGACGTTTTCATGTTTGACTTAACCTTGTTCCATGGTGACAGGGAGGCCCCAGCAGACGCTGATGGGAGCCTGTGTGACTGTCGGGGGCTCTGGGTAACTAGTGAAGTCATGACTGGGGTGTCTTGCTACCTGTTGCATGTGGCCAAGCACGTTCTTCCTGCTGTCGAAGATGCCTTTGCCCTCCTCAGAATACAGGTTGAAAATGAAGTCAGTGGTGTAGTTCTCATTGCACTTCTCATTCCTGCCAGGGAAACCAGAAGCCTGAGTCTCCTTCATCCCTGCCTTCTGCTTTCCTAGACTCTTCTACCTCCTCCCAAGGCTCCTCCACCCCCATGCTCTTCTGTATCAGATTCCTCGGGTGTCCCAACCATAGATCCACACTCACGAGCTCCTTCTGCACTTAGGAACAAACTGATGATACAGTACCTTAACACCAGGCCTCTCTTCACTGTTGTCTTCATCTTCTGCACCAGATGCTCCACGTTCGCCTGAAAGTGAAACGGTGAGTCCTAAGCTCAGCTGAGACAGGCACCCTTGTCCCTCCTCTACATCAAGCCTTTCTAAGAGGGGAGAGGGCGTGGGGGAGAGCTGCTCACAAGCCTGGGTTTGAACTAGGTCCATGTCCCTTAAGAAGTTTATTGCCCGTAGCACTTAGACCCAAACCGAGACATGCAGATCTGAGAGGGGCATTAGAGAAGCCTCCGTGACTCACCCTCCCCACCTCTATCCTCAGAGAAGTGACTGCTCACGACCTGTGTTTTCACACTTTTAACATGTGCTGCTTGCATGTAAAGCAGTGGTTCGGTGTTGGGAATGTGCACCCTCATCTGAGCTCTGAGACGAGCATGAAAACAAGACTTCCACTCTCCGCTCTTGGCTGGGAGTTCCCCCAACCTGCTGCTAAATCTCCACTTTGTGGCATTCTTCTCCACCCCTGAACTTAAAATTGGGAAAAATAATGATCATTTGATCTCTCTGTGAAATATGAGTCCTGGCCAGAGGTGAAGGAAGATTTCCCTCAGAACTGGAATGGCAGCAAGAGAAATCTGGGGGGAAGAGATCATAGATTTCTCAAGCATTCAAACTACCTGCTCTCTTAAGAGGTTTGAAGTTTTGAAACCCTCTGTACCTTTCTCACCTATAACATGAAAGCAATAATAATAATTACATGCCTGTTATGAAGATGAAATACAAACAGCACCAAAGGGCATAGCAGCAGGCTACCTGACAAAATGCAATCCCCAAATAGTAGCTATGACCATGTATGTGAGACAGTACTGGAGAACACTTGCAAGGAGCCCTTCTAGTCTTTATGGGGCTAGGCTCATCAGCTCCATCCTCCCCCTAAACTCCCATAGCGCTGTTTACTATAGGAACACTCAGGAAGATAGTCTGGAACAGGAGAGACACCTAGAAGGCTCTGGGAGCCATCTACCTGGAGATCTCGGATGGTGAAGGGCTCCTCAAAAATGTAGGCAGCATCAGCCCCAGCTGCTAGTCCTGGGTACCACCGGTCTATCCCACAGTAGCCACCCATAGTCTCGATGATAAATACCCGACGCTTGGTGCCTGCTGCAGACTGCTTAATCCGGTCACAAGTCTATAAATAGACAACAGGTCACAGAAAGATAGGGTCAGAAGTTGGATCTTTATTCTTACTCAGCTTCTTTTATTAATTCAACTCCAGAGCTATATCCTTCTAGGCCAATGAGACCCCTGGACCTCATCAAGGTCCTGCATTCAAAGAGGGAACTACATTGTAGAAATTCTCTCCTGGGAAGAAGGCCAAAGCTATCTTTAATGTTGTTCAGAATAAGGGTTATTAAACTGTATAACTTCAGAGGATATAACAAAACAGGCCCTTTGGTAACAATGACATGTTTTTAGGCAAGGAAAATGAATACCAGCGCAGATGCCTGGCTGCACAGAGGATTTCCCAAACACTGCTATTTATTTAAGAAAAAGAGACACACTTTCCAAGACCAGAACAATAATCGGGCTAACTGGGATAGGGGGTGGTGGCAGGTGCTCACCGTGCAGATGGTATTTAGTGCTGTGTCAGCCCCGATGCTGAAGTCTGACCCGGGGACGTTATTGGAAACCGTGGCAGGAATGACCACAAATGGGATGCAGAGCTCATCAAACAGTTTCCTGCCCTCCATCAGCTCCAAGCCCCCTGTGTAAGCCTAAAAATAGCAGCAGGAGCAGACATGAGAAAGAAAGGGCAGGCGGAGGGGGAGGAGAGGGGACAGTGGGACACTCACCTCAAAGCCCCCAATGATGACAAGGCCCTGAATGTTAAACTTAGTTATGTTGGCACTGATCTGTTCCAAGTTCTTCTTGGGCAGGGTCCTGGTTGACCAGTGTCAAGGAGCAGGGAGTAGGAAATTGGGGATGAGATAGCAAGATAGAAGGAGAGAAAAGTTAAGAATTGGAAAGTGAGCCGGGTGCAGTGGCACACACCTTTAATCTGAGTACTTGGGAGGCAGAGGCAGGCAGATCTCTGAGTTCAAGGCCAGCCTTTTCTACTGAATGAGTTCCAAGACAGGCAGAGCTACACAGAGAAACCCTTTCCCAAAAACAAAACAAGCAAACAAACAAGAACTAGAAAGTGCTTTCTTTAGTGTCTGAACCTGCAGCCCATTCTTCCCCACAATCTCACACCATTCTAGAGTATGCAGTGGATCTCTAGTGGTCAGATCTGCTACATGATGTACAGTTGGGCCTGCCTATCCTCACTGAAGACAGGCTGAGTTTTCAGTGCAGTTGACATAGGCCCTAACATGATTGAGCAATGCCGACATTCTAAAGAATCTTAAAAGGGTAACTGGGAGAGGGTGCTCCCAAAATACCATTTACCTTTTAGTACCAAGTTTGGAACCACCTTGACCAGTCCAGCCTCCAACATAGCTCCAGCCAGCTTCTTCAATCTACAGGGAAAGAGCACACAGCTCTTCATCGTAGCCAGAGTGCCAAGAAGTCCATGTGTGACCTAGGCCACGTCCTGAGTTCTGACCCTACAGAGTTCCCCACACTGAATTTCTCTGCCCTTCTGACTCATCTAGGAATAACAAGCACCTATGATGGTAGAGACTGTACTAAGCTCTGGGACAGAGAAATAAGACGTGATGTTTCGAAAGGATTGTTCAAGGGTTCCTATCCTTATTACCCTAAATTAACCCTGGAGAGAGGCAGATGATGGACTGGCCACCCTTACACTGACCCTCCCTGGCCCCATATTGCACGTGTATGTCCTCCTTCCTTTGTATTTTCGTACCTGACCTTTGGCCAGACCCTCAAAGCCATCATGTACAACCAGCACTCGGTTGCCCTGGATAAGGCCGATCCTCACAGTAGAGCGAACCGCAGCGTTCATGCCTGCAGCTGGGGCCCCCACGTTCATCACAGCCACTGTGTGCAACCCTCCCTGTTCAGAAGGAAGCAGGGAGAAAATGAAGAGAGAAACACCCCAGATGGGAGACCACAAAGAGAAGCCGAACTCTGAGACCCTAAAATAGATGTGACAATATACATCAGTCCCCCAGGGAATGCTAGTGCACAGCCTTCTACCTTATCCTATAGGAGCAAAGTTCTACATGTAAAGCCTTAGTCATCATTACATAACAGACAAAAGGCCTCAGAGGACAATGCATCCCAAAGTGTGGTCCTTGGGCCACTTGGATCCTGATCCACCTGAGGAGCTTCTTAAACACCACATTCCTGTGTGCTGCTCTGCATCTCACTCTGTGCTGAGGGAAGGGCCCAGGAATATGCAACCCAGACAACTCTGATAAATAGTAACAACATGAACTGCTCTTTCAAGGGAGCAGGCTCTGAGGTAGATCTGGGTGTGATTACACCCACAGGATCAAAGGCCTCATTCCTGCTTCTTCATGTGCTTCTGCTCACCGTGAACTGGGTGTGAGTCTTGGGTTCTCTAGCCAGGACAAGGCAAAAACCCAGGACTAGTATCTGGGGTGGCTAACAGAGAGTCATCACATGGGGTCAGGGTTCCAGCACTGAAGAACAGTGGGGGCAAAGATATGGCAAAAGGCTGAGGTTGTGTGGACTGTGGGTAGCACTTCGTGAAGAGAAA
>LOEQ01002672.1:45094-62380 GCA_001685075.1 Bramus lutescens | reverse complement strand
AGCCACAGGAATCCAGGTCAGGAGTTGGGTCTTGATGAGTTTCCACAGGGTAAACCTCTAAGGAACTAACCAGGCAGAGGAGGGACTAGGAGGAGGATTGCAGTTACTTATCAAACACTCCCTGAGGGTTTTTGTCCTAGGTGCTGTGCTCAGCCTATGAGACCATTCCTTGCTTAGAGATACCCAACTGAGGGCCATTTCTAGAAATAACAGACTAGAGTGAAAAGCTCTTTCTAAGGAGAGCACCCCTAGGTGAACTCTTCGGCACCTCACAACTGATTTCCTTGGGGAAGAGACTGTTGCAGACAATAACTAGAAAAGGCGGCTCATGTTTGGGGCCTAGAGTGATACAGACTTTTGGCTTCATTCTGGTATCTGGTTGCTGGAGTTAGTGAATTTCTGGTCACTTTCTCACCGGCCTCTCAGCTTCATGGCTTCATCAAATCTCTTCTCATCCATAGCCTTGGTCACGTCTTTGGTCTAAGGGAGGACACAGCAACAGTCACAACTCCAAGGCATGATTCTGCATGACCAAATCTCCTTTGATGGGATCCTGCTCATCCAGACCCCACCCTTTTCCATGTCCCCCAAACTATCATAGAAGCATCTTTATTTTCCTTTAATTTTTCTGAATAATGAGCAGCAAAAGGGGACTAAGTTCTAATTCTGGGCAGAGTAGAGGAGTGCTCACAGGTGAGAGAAGCTTCCCCGTGCACTCAGGTCCCCAACAGCCTTGGGAGTACTGAACAATGAGGAAATTCTACCAGGTAGGAAGTCCCCACAATGTGCTGCTCAATGGCTGCCTTCTACCCAGAGCCTGGGCTTCTGGACTCTGGGGATGCAGTCTCAAATATGGCTGCAGGTTATTGGGTTTCTGAAGTCTCAGAGAGAAGCAGGCCCCAGAGTGGGAGAAATTCAGGCATCCCCAACAATCAGGATCAATACTCTAGTTCAGCAACCAGCCGCTGTATTCATATCATGGCATCAAAGGAGTGGCTACCCTAGAGAACCCAACATTTTCCAGGTACTGTGTCAGGTGCAGCACAGCGTCTCCCAGTCTTTATCACCCTGGAGGTGAGCAGTGGTCACCCTGGGTTGATTAGAGAAACTCATTTAAGGTAGATGTCATATAGAGATAGGAGGTAACCAGCTAGAAGTTACTAATTAGTGTTCCCCAAGTCTCAGTACTGTTAGGAGGATGCTGCATTTGTGCCCCTCCCACATAACTACGCGATCAGTGCTTATAAAAGATTAGAGTGTATGTGGACCTCCATCTTCTGTCGGAGCACAGCAGCCGAGGGAACCGATGCTGAGTGGTGGTCACAGCTCTGCAGATGGCAGTCCACTCTTACTCTGCCATCCTGCCTTTCCATCTTTTCCTCTAGTGGGACCACAGAAGTTATCTCCTCCCCCTGAGCTCCCAGGAAAGGGTGTAAGTCTGCTAAGGCACAGAATGGGGTCAGCACTTACCACCTGGACGCACTCCATGAGGGGCAGGCGCACAGCCTGGTTACCAGAGAGGCTCACCACACAGGCTGGGGTGTCTGGGGTCCCCTCCAAAAGTGCCATCACTGCTTCTACACCCATTCTGCTCCCCTGAAGGAGTTCATAGAACAAAGAATTTTCTTAGACCTCCCTGTTTGGCTTAGCTAAGAGCCAGGATACCCAGGGCCCTTTCCAAATCCTAGGACTGAGCTCCACACCGAAAGGCTGCATGCATCAAGGAACTTACTGTGCTTTACCTCCCTACCCAGATGTCCCCAAAGCGTGATGGCTGTCTGCCCTCTTGTCATCAGAACCCTAAGGACTGTACTCAGTTCCAGAGAAGTGTGCCTATGACACATGGTGATCAACAGATTATGGGAGGTTAGCAATACTCTCTTCTTACTGAGTAGATTGCCTTTCTTCCAAGTGAAACAGGGTAAGGATGATAAACTGAGTATCCGAGGTTAGATCCCAGTAGCTTCATTGATGCTTAGAGCTCAAAGAGTGATCCTCACAACTAGAGGTGCTCTTGCCTGTCATCATCTTTGTGCATGGGAACAGATGAGGACCACTGTGGCCTAGAAGCTAGTGGAGGGACAGCATGGCTAAGGATATAAGCCCCAAAGAAGCAAGACAGCAAGGCTTGGGGTTCTAAGGTACAAGAGCCACAGACTCCTGTGACTTACCAGAATCCGATCAAAGGCTGATGGTGTCCCACCCCGCTGCACGTGTCCCAAAACAGTGACCCTGGTGTCATATCCAAGACGCTTTACCACCAGCTAAAAGGACCAAGAAGGGTAAACACAAAAGACCAGGAGGAGATGCAGTGTCAAGACTCAGAAGCCAACAAGGGAATGGCCAAGCATATTGGGCACAGGGTTTCACACTAACATTCTTGATGTCTTCTGAGGTGATTGGTTTTCCATTCTTGTCGATTGCACCCTCGGCAACAATGATGATGTTGAGCCGAGAACCACGGGTCCTCGTCTGGTCAAGAACACGAGAGACAGCAGTTAATGGAATTAAACTGATGGGTAGAAAATGTATCACCCATGAAATAGGGTAAGGGTTTTTTTTCCCTCATGGGCAAGATAAAATGTCGATACCTCACTGAGTCGACGACAAAGGTGTTCTTCCCAATCGTCATCTGGTGGACATTCAGGAATAAACACCCAATCGGCCCCACAGGAGAGAGAGGTGACAAGGGCCAGGTATCTGAGATGAGAGCCAGAAGCAAGGACTAGGAATCTTTATAGTCCACAAACAGTCTTATCACACCAGCAAGATCTCTTAGTCCCCATAGTTGATGGACAATAGGGAGTCCCTGCATTTCATTCTTGAGGCAAATGAGCACTAGGCCTGTCAATGAGATGCTGTCCTTGAAGAACAGCATCACCTTATTGGCTTTCCAGCTCAGAGACTGCCCACCCTTTTATGTATGCCTGAGCATGGCTCACATGTACATATAAGTAGGGAAGATAGCGCAGAGGCAGGGAGAGAGTCATGCTGTGTGGAGTTTCTACGCTTCCAGACTCCACAGGACTCTCTGGGAAGAGGGAAGAGCCATCTCTAGATCTATGGAGTACATGGGTCAGGATGGGGATCTTACCCACAGTGGCGGCCCATCACTTCTAACACAAATGTCCTCTGATGGCTGCAAGAAAAAGATGGGATTTATGGTCTGCACGTCCCAGTGGCCAGGACCAAGACACCATCCCCACCTAAGTTCCTTGGCCTCTGGGAGATGTGTTTATGCTGCTCGCTATCCAGTAGGTTTCCTGGAAGGCTATGAAGACATGGGAGAAGCAGTTTAGCTTCCTAGGACAGTATGGAGACTCCATTCCAGGAAAGGAGGAGTCTCAAAAGCAGAGAGAAATAGAAAAGATGAGGAAATGGGACTAGGCTAAATTGAAGTCCTGCAAGATCACCTGGGGTAGATTGGCAGCCAACTGTCTTCCAATTTCCTCCACTGATCTTCTACCTGACCTGTTTACTTCTGAACAGTAGTGCTAATGGCATCCACACAGTTGGAGAGGGCAGGTCAGATTGTGAGCTCCCCAGATCTGCCTTACACTGAACCACAACCACGTAAGACAGTGGTTCTCAACCTGTGGGCCTTGACCGGGGTCACATATAAAATATCCTGCTTATCAGATATTTACATGATGGTTCATAACAGTAGCAAAGTTACAGTTTTGAAGTAGCAACGAAGTAATTATATGGTTGGGGGTCACCGCATGAGAACTGCATTACAGGGTCGCAGCGTTAGGAAGATTGAGAACCACGGACATAAGAGAATGTAGGTACTCAAGACCCCAGAGCAACACGCCTGAAAACAGCATGGAGAGCGGCAGAAACGTGTTTAGGGGCCAGAGCAACTTCAGATCTCTAGGGGTGAGTCTCAAGCCCTGGAAAAGTGCTCACACTGGTGTTTTCTTCTCATTCGTTCTTGCCCGTCCTCTCTACTTCTTTACTGCCTCCCTCCTGGGTGCTTTTACCTCTGAGCAGTGGTGGTGATGGCGTCTACGATCTCTACTATCCGGTGCAGGGCAGAGTCAGTACCAATGGTCATATCAGTGCCACAGAAGTCGTTGTCGATTGAGCCAACCAGGCCCACAATGTTCAGGAAGCTAGACTTCGTAGCCTCCTCAGCTGTGATCTTCCCTGTAAGGGGAAGCAAACCAGAGGCCACCAGCTGAGGAATCTTCCACACCCACACAACAGATTACTAGAGAGACTGTAAGCAGTGGTAGAAAGGAGGACAAAGATTGTTCATTTGCATGTAGTTAACATTTTTCTCGACCAGGAGTTAAGAGTACATACATAACACATGCATGCACACACAGTCACATGAAAAGCAATATTGATGAAAATGTCTTACCATTTTTCTGGAGGTCATTCAACAAGTCACTCCACTCTGAACGGAAAGTGTCAGCCCCAGTAAGGCTGCCATCACCTCCGATGACACACAGATTGGTGATTCCCCGCTTCACCAAGTTGTGAGCAGCCCGGAGTCGTCCTTCTCGCTCCCGAAAGTCTTTGCATCGGGCACTGCCAATCACTGTGCCTCCCTTTATGGGAGAGGGTAGAATTCAGGTCTTCAGATGGCACAGCAAATTTTGAGTTCAACATGCTAATATTTCCCCATTCAACCCAGTGATAGACCAGCATAACCACACCACTCCCTAAAGTTTCCTGGCATCCCTAAATCACTTGTCCCTTACAAAGGAAAAGAAAAATGATGCTGGATGTCTAGTGTCATCTCCATATTCTGCCATACTTAGGAGTCTACTAAGATAACTATTTCACTGGAGATTTTATCATCAAAATGATTGTTTTCAAGAATAAGAGAATTTGTATATGCATTAGCTTCTATTCTAGCTTTATCTCTTTACCTCCATCTTTCACACTGACTTCTATCTGGATTTTCCTTAGTGTCTGGCATTACTGGATTACATCCAGACTATTTTAAGGAATTCAAACCCAGTATGCTTGTAGTATCTCTCTAACACACTGAAATTCTATCTAAGATCACTTAGACAATTGGTCAATTGGTTTCTTGGGATCTATGTTGTTAGTAACAGGGGCCACAGTACCCAGGTATTCACAGGAGGAAAAACTACTCTGTATGTAGCAAGTCTTGATTTCCCAGGAACTTATAGATACTCCAAGAGGTAAGTAGATTCAAGAGTTTTCGTAAACAATAGATGCTCCTGGCATCCATGGCTCTGAGGTATTAGTAGAGGATACTTATTTATTCTTAGGCCACTCTGTGGTGGGCACTATTGCCTGTATGGAAACTTTACTAGATCACTGCATATTAAGTGGCTTCCCATGGAATTTTTAGAGGATCTAGGTAAAGAATGGGATACAGCTGTGATTTGTAAATTTCTTACTAGATCAACAAATGGTTATAGTTCTAAGCTAGCACCGAGTGGACACATCTTAAAGAACTTTAACAACACTGGATAATCATAGAGGGCTGTAGAGAGGGAAAAACAATTTCCCTAGGATTCTTTGAGATGCTGCAAGACCATCTCAATTCCCTTTCTCCTTTAAATAGTCCAGTTTCAGGCCATCACATCTCTAACACGAGGACTGGCTGAGTTCAAGTTTGTTGGCCTCAGTCCTCTAAGGTTATTTTCAGGGCCATACTTTTCCCGTGACCCCAGAGTGCTCATGATGTGTCAGTTGCAAAAGTCTTGCTATGACCTTTCTATAAAGGGCAAGCCATCCTGGAACCACCTTCTCACCCCCTTAATCACTGCAAGAAGCCAGGATGGTGTTTTCAAATGCAAAGGGTAAAGGGCAAATATAAGCCTCTTCTGTCACTGAAACCCTTCCCACTGAACCAAGTGGCAGGGAATCTGGGACACCAGAGTGGGATGAGACAAGGGCAGTACAAACAGAACACAAGTTCTCTAGGACATACCAGCTGAAGCATCATGGAAACGCTCTCCCAGGTGGCCTCCCTGATGTGCTCGCCACCATCCACCAGGCCTTGGTAACCCTGAAAGGAGCAGTATATCCAGTAAGTCTCCATTAAGCTCCCTCTAGATGGCCAAAACTAAGACAGCTCCCCTAGAAAGAGGTTCAAGCTACACCATCCCAATAGTGACCCCTGGACGCTCGTGAGAATGTTATATTTAGTAGATCAGTCCCAGAAGGGACATGTCAACTTTTTTGAATGTTCTAATTTCTCTCATTCTTTTCTTTTCTTTGAGACAGGGTCTCACTGTATGGCTCTAGATGACCTAGAACTTACTACACAGGCTGGCCTCCAGCTCACAGACATCCACCTGCCTCTGACTCCAGAGTACTGGGATCAAAGGTATATGCCACCATGCTTGGCCCACTCTTGAAGTATCAAAATACCCTCCCATCTTAATTCTTTTTTACCCCCCCATGCTATTTCTTCCAAGATGTTTCCCAGGAGAACTAGAAGGTAGCTGGTTTTGATAACTTAAGGGGAAAGGAGGATGGAGGAAGGGAGGAAAGAAACAGGACTTATTATAAAACTACCAAAGTTGGCAGAAAGGCAAACAGACTATAAGGAAAGGATGGGCAAAGCATGAGAGGAACTGAGCAAAGGCAGCCAAGGAGGAGCCGGAACCTCAGAAAGCTGGGAAAATTCAGAAACAAGTGACACCCTGCCTCTCTGGGGCTCTACCCTTAGTTACAGTAAACTTGCTGGGAAAGACATCCCATCTCAGTTCTATCTCCATGAGTTTCTTCTCTTAAATTCAGTAGGCAATGTGAGGACCCAGTTTGCAGAAATCAGAAGTGGGAAGGAATGACTCAGGGAGACAGAGCCAAGGAAAAGAAAACAGCATTGCAACTAGGAGGTGAGGAAGAGAAGGTGGGAAGAGGGTGGGAGGCAGATTAGGCAGAGAACAGAGAAATGGCAGAGAACAAAGAACCAACCTCATGGACAAAGAAGACACGGGCCCCCGTAAAGATACCAACTCGAACCACAGCCCTGACAGCAGCATTCATACCTGTGAGGAGGGGAGGAGAAACCAGGGACAGGTCACTCGGAAGAAGCGCAGTCCTGGAACGCATAGCAGTTACATCTGGCTAAAGACTGGAGTTAGTCCTGGGAGTCTAGACTCCTCTCACCCAAGTCTTCTGTTCTCCCCAGTTTCAGTGGTTGCATCCAATGCTAATGGAGCTCCAGATACCCCATCCACTTCCCCTCCAGTCCCTCAACCTTGACCTTCCCGACCTTGGCCTGCAAGGGCGTCCTGAGAATAACGACAGTGCTAAAGCAAGCACTTTCTCAAATGTGTTTTGTGGGTTAGATACCACTAGGCTTGGTCAGAGATTGTCTCTCTCTCTCTTTTTTTTTTTGGAGATTGTCTCTTTAATCCCTCCCATAACCTGGACATCCCTCCATTTCACAGATCTAAAAATGGAAGGTCAAAGGTGTCAAGGTCACAAAGCCAACACCCTACAAAGTTCAGATTTGAATCCAAGTCCTCCCATGTCCACATCAGCACTTTAGACTGGACTCCGTGCCCAGGAGCCTCCGCAGTTTCTCTTGCTTTCTGCATTGAATAGACATCTGGCTTTAGGACACTGTTCACAGAAAAACATGACTTTTTTTATGCCTAAGTGATCTGACAGAATACAGTTTGTTTCTAAATACATTTATTACTGGATGGCGGATTCTTTTGGGACACACACACACACAGAGCCACCATTTGAGCTGTCTACATCGCTACGTGTGCCCCGCAGTTGTGATTCTCCAGCTCCCTCAGTGCCAGGAACTGTGTGTGCTGAAGTGGTGAGGCGTGCACTCCCCTCCCCACCGTCCTACCGTGTAACCTCACCAGGAGTCATGGTGGTGCTTGTACATCTCCGAGACAGAATAACCAGCTTCTAAAACTGCTGTAGCCACCCTCTCTCAGATATTTTAGTTTCAATATAAAATGTATCATATGATTCTTAAATACTAAGCCCACAAACACTTGGGAAACCATTACTCTTGGAGCCTGTGAAGCACCAAACTGAAGACCATCACACACTATTAAACAATCCAGAGCACTTAGAATAAAATAAGAATAAGTTTTCCTTTCTTTTCTTTTCCTCTCCTCCATTCCACTACTTGCAGGTCAACATAATATCTAATATATATTTATTAGGTCTAAGTCGGATTGCAGGTCCATTCAGCCTTGAACAAAGATTAACAGAACGTACATCATGGTCCTCACATGGTGCCGAGTGCTGAGAGCACAGCAGTGAACAATACAGTCTAGGAACTACTGTCTCATGACGTAAAAGCTTAGAGTGTGGTAAAATGATCCCTAAGGGAAGGGAATGTAAAAGCACAATGTGAACAGGACCATCTAAGCATGTAAGGAGTGCTCAAAAATATGGCATTTGTCCTGGAACTGGGCATGCGACTTCCGGTCCTTTCTGTAAGACAGATGATTTAGGAAGACCCTTTAGGCAGGGAAAATTGCAGAAAGGTGAGGGCCAAGAAATAACTTTAGGTAATTCAGTATTATAAAGAGTGAAAAGCAGAATGGGAAGTGATGAGAGATATTGCTACAGGTAGGGAGGTGCCCGTATGCCATCTGAAGAAGTCTGAATTTTATTCCATAGGTCTGGGTTTACCTGGGAATCCATGGATGTGTGATCAGTTTCAGCAAATCCATAAACCCCATAAAACTACATGAGAGTTTTATGGTCTTAACATTCCTTCTGGGAGAAGGTCCATATCATTCATGATCCTTAAAGGGGTTTTTAACTCCTCTCATACACAAAAATAGTTACAGAGAATCAAGAATCTCTAGGAATTTTGAGAGCTGAAGGACATGATAAGATTTGCATTGTGTATCAGAAGGGCTCTGGCAGCAGGGTGACAAGAGGCTGGTTAGAGGGGTCACTGGGAAAGGGGGCCTTCTGGCACCCTAGATAAGACATGGGGAGGCCTCGTTGTAGAGGGGCATGTGGGACAAAAGAGATAGTGGACAGAAGACACTCAGAGAACAAAGAAAGGAACTTGAATCCAATAGGTGAGGTGATTAGATTTCACACCCTGAAAAGAGAGGTGCCCCCTTCAGATGTAGTAAAGGATTAAACTGAAGTGCCATTAACTGGGCATTTAACTGGCATGCTTAGTTTGGGAAGGTAGAGGTAGGGGACAATATGTTTACATTAGGATAGATTGAATTTAAAGTCCTTGTGGGACATGCACACCAACTTGGAAGGGAAAACATATATGATTAGAGAGGCAAAGGACAAGGAGCTGAACTCTGAGGAGAAGTGACTATGGTTACTAATAAACTAGGAAGAGAGATACAAGAAGAAGGAGGGCTTAGCAATGTCTTAGAAGCCAAAGGAACCATTTCAAAATGGAGCAGTTTCAAATGCATCTAACAATGCATCTAAGATAAAGAACGAAAGGTTGGGCTTGTCAGCAGAGGCACCTATGAGCACAGCTTACTCATGACATCACTTAGGCACAGTTCCGAGAAGTCTAAAAGTCTATGTTCATATATTTAGTTGGAATGATCTGGAACAACAAACTTCTGCACAGGGAGAGACTTCTCAGAGGCCTGAGGAGACCCAGTGTGTGTGAAGGGAGCATCAGAGTCAGGGCAGAGTCCTCAAAACCCCAGGACAGATGAATAAAGCCCGCTGAAAACAATCGTTGCAGATGGGAAACTGCTGCTTATTTCCCAGGCCGTTGCCCAGTTTATAGGATTCTTTACTGGATCTGGAGCTCTGGACTATATACACCGAGAATCTGAGGAAATGAAGAGCTGTCGTTCTGAAATGTCACAGCAGAGGTTTCTTTCTGACCCCAAGCTGAGAAAGGCATGAGGGACACAGTTAAAGAAAAATGAATGACCCAAATGGTCTTCCCTATTAAGCAAGCACTAGTTGGTAGGAACATCCAAAGCTTTGGAAGAAGAAAAACCCCTCAGTAAGGAAGCCAGCATTCTCTTCTCTCCCTACTGCTTTCTGACCTCAGCCCTGCCAATCTGCGGAGACCACCTACCCTACTTCTACGCTGACTGTTTCCTCATCGTTTTTGGACCCCTTTGTCCTCCTGCGCTCTAACCCTAGCTGCCTAAAAACACTAGACTGGGAAGCACAGTTTAAACACAGAGTCCATAGAGTCTTCGGTCTCTTCTACCCAACCTCACTGTTTAGCCTAGTCTGGCCCTAGGCCAGTTATGGCCCGACTTTTCTTAGCTGTTCCATGTTTCCCTAAATAACCCTCTATGAGCAGCTGCGTGACTTATTAGAAGCAAGAAGAAGGATAAGATTACAGGGAGCATGTAAGAGATATTCTGGGGACAAGCAGGAGGGGCTCTGAAGAATGTAGGCTTGCAATCTGAAGCAGCCAGTGCTGTCTCTGGAGAAGATCCTTAAGGAGGAAGAGCTGGGTCTTGTGTCTCTACAAGACTAGGTAGAAAATAGAAGCTAACAAAAAAAAAAAAACCATGCTATATGGAGGATGACCTTGCATTTCTGATCTTGCCTCCACCTGCCAGCTGGGCTTCCAGATGTACACCACCATGAGCAGTAGACACAGTATCTCATGCACCTAGACAGGCTCTCTACCAACTGAGCTACGTCTTCAACCTGATCACAACGGTTTGGGAAGTTGGTACTGACAGGTTTCTTCCTGAGCTTTGGAAACGGTAAAAATTATGACAAATGTTTCTTATATGTGAATTGTACTCTCTAGTGGATGGATACTAAAAAAAAATTATAAACCCTATGATACGTATCCAGAGAGGTAATAGAATCCCAGTCCTGTACTCCTTTAAAAATAGGATATGTACGCATTTGGAGCCACAGCCTGGAGACAGAGGGCTAGAACAGATGGCCGAGGTCCTTTCCAAGACAGGATATGCCAATGTCAGGAGGCTCAATGAGGTATGGGCCAGTGGGGCTGTGGCCTTTGGGGGTTGGAAAAGAAGTACAATTTAGTATTTATTCCATTCAGCCCAACATTCCAGACTTCTTGACTTTTGAGCTCAAGACATCTAATTCATGGTCATATTCCTACTTCAAGATACTAACTTTGCTGAGCTCAAAGAATGGCAGCTGTGGCTTCTGTGGGTTTTACAGAGTTCAGTCTTGCTTTACCATGATGCCCGTGGCCTGGGAAAAGCACCATTCCTATTCTTTCCTCCAAGGGGGCCAGCATGCTGTCTCTGGGAAAGCTACCACTGTACTGGGACTTCTTCAGCTAGGATATCCCAGCAATATTTCAGACTTTTGTTCTGGTAAGGTCATTTTCTATCTCTCTTGATCCCTTCTGACATACACCTATCAGATTATAGATTCACATTGTAACTACCAGAAAGTCCCAGAGGCTTGGGCTCTCTTTTTTTCTTCTCCCCTCTTCCTTCTCCTCCTCACTCCCTTCTCTCAACCCTCTCTTTCCCTCTTCTTTTTAGAGAAGGTCCTTTTTTCTTATTCTTTTCATTTGGTCTCGTGGGTTTTTTCAGCTTTTCTCTTTTCCTAACCTACCCATCTAAATACATAGGCCACAAGATCACCACTGAGAAGTGTGTTGAAGATCACAGTACTGACATGGAATTCCATCAATAGAGGAGCAACAGAAGTTGGGTTAGCAGCATTTCTAGCCACCACCAGGGTTCTGTATTCCTAGTCTGATCATTCAGGCCTCTGTGCCATGTCCTCCTCCCTCAGGCTCTTCATGATTAATTCTGATTTGTTACATAATTATAATCAACAAAATGTGTTTAAATTTTGAAAGTCTGATCTTCAACATACACTTTTCAGTGCTGATCCTGTGTCCTCCGTACTTAGATGGGTAGGTTAGGAAAAAGAGACAAGCTGAAAAAAAAAAACCACAAGACCATATGAAATTTTGAAATATGCTAATAAAAAAAATACCATGACCCAGAGTTTGGGGAGATAATTCAGCCAGTCAGCTCAGATCCCAGCACCCATGTAAAGCTAGATGCAGTAGCAGGCATCAATAAACCCAGTGGTGGAAGTGGAAAGACAGGTGGGTCCCCGGAGCTGCCTGGCCAGTGTGCACCAGCACGCGGGGCATGCTTATATAATCAATGGGAGACCCTGTCTCCAAAATCAATAAATGTGTGCGTGTGCGCGCGTGCGCGCGCACACACACACACACACACACACAGAGTGAAATACCATGAGAGCAAATATCATTGTTTTCATAGATGCGTCCTCAGCACCCACCACTCTGTTTGATCACAAAAGGTGCTCAATAATTTGTTTTCTTCATTAACTATCCACTTCCTGAGTGTGTGCTATGGCCAGCCACTCTTCTAGGCATCCACTTCCTGAGTGTGTGCTATGGCCAGCCACTCTTCTAGGCACCATATTTAAATAAAAGGATCAGTTTGTTGGGTTTTTTTTAAGCATTTTTCTTGTGAAGTATTTTCCAATTACTCTCACCAGGATTTACCATATCCAACATGGCCAGTGCACTTGTATTCATGTGCCTGAGTAAGAACCCAGCGATACAAAGAATCTCTCTCAAGAGAAGTCAACTTCTGCACAATAGGGCTCTGGAAAAAGTGAGTGCTTAGTCCTCTAAGCACTAAGTCACTGAGTACCCTAGGGCCAGAAGCACCAGAGGAAACCTGTTAACTCTTCAAAGAGATTATTCTCTACAGCGTACTATCAGATCAAATATATGAAAAAATGAAAGTGGGAATTGTTTTGTTCTTGAAACATGTTCCATCTCTCCTACCTAATCTTTTCCGCATACTTTATTTGTATGGCTTCTTAGACTCTATTCAGAGAAAGGTTCTCTCTGTTTCCTACCCCTCCAGCCCCACTGGGTCTGTAGTTATTAACTGATGTTCTTCCCACTTGTTAAAAGACCAGAAGGGAGGGAAGCAGGGTGACAGAGCACTGGCTGAAGTTGGTGAGTGCAGACACTCCCCAGGGGAAAAACCTGAGGATCCAGCTGGGTTACCCAATACCAACTCCAAGTCTCTTCCCTTTCCCAATCTCCCAAGTTCTTGAAATCTATTGCTTTCTCAAAAATCTTATCTCACATTCTCTCCAATGCTGCTCAAGGACCAACAGCATTAATTTCCAGAGAAGTTGGGTAGAAATTCTATAAAAGTTTGGGTCAACAGTAGCAGAGCAAACAATACCTAAATTCACTTAGAGGTCTGTGTTAGAACTTCTAGGAAAACCCAAGATCCAGTGTGAAACTACATGAGAATTAGTTCTAGTCTACAGACTGAGGAGTCAAGAAACTCAAGAATCACAGCAACCATGTTTCTGTCCCCTTTCACTTACCTTGGGCATCTCCACCAGAGGTTAACACGGCAATGGCCTTGCCGATCCCCAGCGTTTTGGCTGCATGATGCTCTTCATGGGTCATGATCCACGCTACAATTCAAGACAATGGTCAGTTAAGGTGCGATGGATCAAGGTGCTACTTGCTCAAGAAGTGTCTGTCTTAGACTGGCTAGAGCCACCCAGTTAGACTCTCCCACTAAAGCTGGGCTCTGCAGCCACAGAGCTCTGGAAGTCTTCCAGAGCAGAGCTGCACCCTCTCAGAGTGACAAGCTAAAGTGTCAGAGTAATCTAGACCATGGCTACATTAAGTCCTGGCTTATCCTTCCCTGCCCCCTCCCACCTCAATTGGAACCTGTCTTCAAAACAGGCTAAGGTCGAGAGGAAAGGACACTTAACCAGAAAGAAAGGAGGAAGCAAGAGGAAATCTGAGTGCATCCTTTTAATGAAGGAAGGAGGTGCTGCAGAGGGTAAAAATCAGGTGAGGTTTGGGTACTGACAGAGAACCAGCGATGAGGAAGCAAACAGTGCAGGCTGGCTTCTGGCTCAGAGTAGAGTGAGCAAGACTGGATGACAGGGAGCTAGAACTAAAGTTTGAGGTTATAAAGACACATGAGAGCCAGACAAACTAATGATGTCAATCTTAGGAATGGTTAGGGTCATTCTACAGTTCTACCCATTCCTCTAAGGTTTCCTAAGCAGCAGCTGAATCCTTTGTCTTTGGGCTTTGCCCCTCACATTATATGCTACTAAATGGAAGGGTAACGAAACTTCTGCTACACACAGACACACATACACACACACACTAATATTGTGAGACTTTTATATAGTCATTTATAGAAGATTATATATATATATACATCTTTAAATATGAAATACAAAGCATACTTCTTTTTTGGTTTTTTGAGACAGGGTTTCTATGTAGCTTTGGAGCCTGTCCTGGAACTAGCTCTTGTAGACCAGGCTGGCCTCCAACTCACAGAGATCTGCCTGCTTCTGCCTCCCGAGTGATGGGATTAAAGGTGCGCACCACCACCGCCTGGCAAGGCATACTTTTATATCCATAAAACACCAATAGATTCATCACTTCCCATTACCCAGGCTAACACTGTTACTTTAAAATGTGTCACCTGCCTCTCAGAGTCAACACTGCCACTAAACCCTACTATCCTTCCTCTTTCTCTTCCCACCCATACCCTCTTTTCTATCCTTCTACCTGAGTTGTTGTGGCAATAGTTGAGCTTATCTCCCTTAACACATTAGCTTGTACTGCCCTTCTTCACTTTATTAGAAACAAAATGAACTTTCATGGGAAGGCTGCAGGCCCCTGAGGCTTTGGTAGAGGGAGGACTCATGAAGAGGAACAAAGACTTTAAAGGAAGCTTACTTCTGTCTAGCATCTGGGGAAATTGGGATAGTTGCTTATAGAGACTTAGTCACAGAAACATACAAACCCACAGGATGCCAATAAAATATATGTGGTGAGACAAACATGAAGATAGACACATACGGTTAGAGACAAAGATTAACAAACACACTAGAAAATCAGCATTCACAGGTCGAGTCAAAACTTCGTGATTCCCATTCCAAGCTCCTACGACTGAGCCCTGCCTACTCTTCAGCCTTCTCACTACCCACTACCCGTCAATCCTCTGGCCCACTGCCATCTGAGCATTACTTTGCTAGTCCAGACTTTGGTGTCTGAACACACTGCATCCTTTGGCAGGCTAACCTGTCTCTTTCCATCCATCCACCCATCCACCCATTCAACCAACCAACCATACACACATACATACCTCACTCTATCGTTTGAAGCCACACCTCTTTATCCTTATTAACCTATTAAATCTTTACTAGCCATCAAAGGTCCAGAAAGCCTTCTTTTTGAATCTTCTACAAGTCACATATTATTTGGAAATAATAATTTATTTAGCATTCAAATACAACTTTATTGACATTTTAATTACTTTTTATACACTAATAAGAGGGCTAGACAAGATTAAGGGTTAGCATACTACAGCCTGTAGGACAAATCCAGCCATTTTCACTTATTTCTATGAAGGGTCCTTACATTTTAAATGGTTACAAAAATATTTTATGACAGGAAAAAGAATTAAAATTCAAATCCCCATATAGCTGGTACTAGCCTGTAGTTCCAGCTATTCTGATAGAACTCAAGAGTTCAAGACCAGCCTGGCAACCTATCACAACCCTGTCTCAGAGAGGGAAAAAGCAAAAGCAAAAGTGTGTCCATGCTCTCCTTGCTCATTTTGTGATCTAACACTGTGCAGGGTCTACAGTAGACCTGGCGGTGTGCGAAGCCTAAAGTACACTGTGTCCTTCTAGTAAAGCTTCCTATTGCAAACCACTAGATTGTGTTATTGTTAAATGCACTTTCTCTAACTAGGCTGAAAATTCCTCCAAGGCAAGGAGTATGTTTACTTCTAAAACTACTTCCAGTGCTGGACAGATGACCCAGAAGTTCAGAGCACTGACTGCTCCTCCAAAGCCCTGGGTTCAATTCCCAGCACCACATGGCAGCTCTCAACTGTCTGTAACTCATCCCCACTGGACACTATCTTCCAGCCTCCACAAGAATGAGGCACACATGTGGTGCACAGACATACATTCAGACAAAATGCTTATAAACAAGACAAAAACAAACAACAGTTCCAACCTGCCCATTGAAGTGTGTGCACACAGGGAAGCTCAGTGACACTTGCTGAGAAGCATCAGTGAACCAATAGACCCCAAATACATGAAGAGTGGGCTTGGGAATGGATACACCTTCAAATTCTACTTCTAAAGCCTCAGGGCTGGGAATATAACACAGTGTGCAGTATTGGCAAGACCCTGGATCGCAGGCATCACAAGTTAGAAAGAAAGAAAAGAAGGAAGGAAGGAAGGAAGGAAGGAAGGAAGGAAGGAAACAGGAAATGAAATCAGTCTAGACGGCCATCAACAGATGAATGGGTAATAGAAAATGTGGTACATATACATAATGGAATTTTACTCAGCTGTAAAAAAAACTAAATTAGAGGCTGGGTGGTGGTGGTGCACACCTTTGATCCCAGCATCTCTGTGAGTTCAAGGCTAACCTGGTCTACAAGAGCTGTCCAGGACAGGCTCCAAAAGCTACAGCGAAACCCGTCTTGAAAAACAAAAACAAAAACAAAAGCAAAACAAACAAACAGAAACTAAATTAAATTATTAAATTTTCAGGAAAATATATGGATCTGCAAAGAGAAATATTAAGTGAGGTGACCCAAGCTCAGAAAGACAAAATCTGCATGTTCTCTCTCATATGAAGATCATGTCTTGTAAGGTGTACCTGTATATCCAAGAACAGGAGTAAGACTAAGTAAAGCCTAGAACATTAGAAAGGAAACCAAGAGAGTGAGAAAATAGGTAATGAAGGATGGGAGTCCATGGAACATGAAAAGAGAGATCAGGGTACAGGGTGGTGGGGAGATAAGGGGAAAGAGAATCTACTAAAACACATTTTGTTCTAAAATGTCATAGTGATATCTAACAGCTTGTATGTTACTTTTAAATTAAAAAAAACACTCGGGCACACCTAGGACTTAGAATGTGACAAACTAGGAAAGCAACATATACCTAGAATGTGACCATCTCAATTTCTGTTGTTCTTGAGAAAGACTACATGATTGGAGGAAATAGAAACCCAAAAAATTGGGAAAGAAAGAAATAGACATCTGACTATGCTGATCTTTAAAATCTCAAGTTTTCTCTTCTCTTTCCCTCCTGGAGTTCATCACCTGTAGAAGCCCCTGGATGCCTTGATGTCATAGTTTCAGTGGGAGGGGGAGAGAGTTCATCCTACCATAGCTGGGGTGCTGACCTCCTGAATCTGTATGTTAAGAGGCACAGGAGATAAAAACGCATGCAATTCGTACACCCGCAACCTTTAAGGGTCCACAGTGACACGCATGTGGACAGAGTCACGGATACTAAATATAAATATACAGAATCGTGTGTGTGTGTGTGTGTGTGTGTGTGTGT